>JAHPZR010038739.1:0-12500 GCA_019787425.1 Platygyra sinensis | reverse complement strand
TCGGATTTAAGAAATATCCAATCTTGGATTTTGTTTAAAAAACGCACCTTAGGGTCTTAAGGGTCTTTGTTTTAGCGACATCCGGCAGTGCACGCATAGATAATCATCTTACCGAATATTACACGACCAAGAACATACAACTGTGAAAATTGAAGGGAGCCCAGGGAATAATAAGCCCGATGCTTGTAAAGCGTTCAGTGCACGCACACAATAGAACAGACCAGATTCAGTTCCCTGGTGGTCAGGAATGGTTGGATCAGTAAAGTTAACTAAGTACAGTTGATCGCTGCTGTTTTGTCATCAAAAGACTGATAGGAATACTCTAAACTTGGTCACCAGGCAAAAGTTCGACTTTTAATTATTCTTTCTATTTTCTTCGTTCACAAAATGCACTGGTAAACATGGGAAATTTGGTCCCTATTTTCCAACTGTGAAATGGGAAACGTTCGAGGGCTAAGCTCGGCGGAAAATTAATGTTGAATACGCAAAGATGAAACTATCAATGTTGTGTCGCGGCTGATACACACCGGCTCCATGGCCAGTGAAAACTTGAATGAAGTCTTACCTACATGAATAAAGGAATTAAGTTTTAGCCGATAACCTCAATGCTAAAAATTATGAAACTGCATTTGTAAACACTGCCAAGCCACCTCTTGTAGTCTTTTGTCTATTACCAGGGACAACTGCAAAAATGCTTAAAAAGCATTAGTATATACTAAAACAGTGGAGAGCGTCGAAGGCGCGCTCTGATTGGCTAGTCAAAATCTGAATATCCTTTGTTATTTACCTCCGAGCAACTCGGGAAAAAATGGCCTACCGGTTTGCATTCTTAGTATATCTATTAAAACAACTATTCACCTTAGTGTCGGTGGCTACTGGTGGAGATTTAACGAGCCACGAAGCGGCTCGTTAAATATCCACCGCTAGCCACTTCCACTTTGCTGAATAGATAATCATCTTACCGAATATTACACGACCAAGAACATACAACTCCACTTTGCTGAATAGATGCTTAATTATCCACTGGTAAGCAGAAATCGATGCAGCAATTCTGAAATTTTAGAGTTTTTGGCTTTATACTGGGAATGATAATCAATCCTTTGCAAAGTATCTTTACTTGCAATTCCATAATCCGACCATCTTTAATTTCGATACGAATTTTAGGCTATAAACGCGAATAGGATTTGCCGTTTGAGCTTCGCACGTAGCAATTTGTATCTATTGAGTTTGTGGAGCTTTCCTCGATTTCTTTGTTCAATTCATTCGGTGCTGTGTGCAGAGTAAATGATTAGTATTCTATGGCTTTTAGGCTTGGCTAAATCTATATATCATGCTCTTAAAGCCCACATCAAGCTGCTCAATAAATTTCGACTGATGAAACTAAACCACGAGGTGAAAAAGGAACCATTGCAGAAAGGCACTAGGAATGACAAGAAAGAAATTTTACTTGTATCTACACTATGCCACACACAGCATGAAAAGACAGCTTTACTGCGGTGTAAAGCTAGCGTAAAGCTGTCGTAAATTTGTAATTTAAACAGCTTTACGCGCCCTTTACATTTTTTAAAGCTGAACTTTACACTAACTTTACGCCTATGTTTAAAGTTAAATTAAAGAGACTAAAACTTTTAAGCCAACTTTACGTTTGGCTTAAATTCCTTCGATCTCAGATTTACGCCAAATCTTATACTTGCTGTAAAGTTGGTCAAAGCCAGATTTATGCTCCTTTAAGCGGGATTAAGGTATAGATATACTTAACGTCAAATACTTACTATTGGCCTAAAGATTGCTTAAAGATGTAATTCATTCGAATTTACATTCTATAAGCTAGTTTTATTTTGAAAAGGCCTTGTGTGTACAATAATATTATTATTGGAGCATCACAATGGCGGATCTACTGGATATACATCAAATTTTCGAAACTCGGTGCTTGAAGGAAATGTATCTCAAGTTGTGGTAATTAATAATGAGCTGCCCAATCCAATTCAATTGAACACCGAAACACTATCAAAACATGAAATTAAATGTATGTGTAAGTTTATCCTTTCAGTGGTAAGCTGAAAAGTTAAACTCTTAAGCAAAACAAAGAGACTGAGAGACAAAATAGATATTTCACAATGCACTTTATTAAACATGACTGTAAAGTCATAACAGCACTAGATACTTCCTTTACATTTTTGTCTATACACTATGTGTCTACAATGTACCAATAAAGTATTGAACTCCTATGCAGTAGCATTTAAAATGAAATTATTCACCAAAACTTTTTCACACAGTTTTGAAAGCATTCATTGTATGTCAATGTCATTTGATTTTTTATCCCTAAATGTAATTTTATGCAATGAAATATGGAAAAGCATTTAATAACATTGAACTGTGGTCTGATTTACTGGTAATATCTGGTGTGATAAAAAGTTGTTAGAATTTTCTCACTTTTAAATCACCCGCATATGCCTTTAGAGGTATATCACACAAAAGGGATGTAGTGCATCCAGTTTAATCTGTAGACACTATAATTATGTTAACCTCATATCAAATTAAAACTTACAGAGCTGGTTATCAAACTATACAACTGTACCAAAGACTTTCACCGGATTAAAGAATCAACATGAAGTGACAGTACAAAAATCACTCTCGGGGAATAAAATGTCTCAAAATAAAAATTTGCAGACATGAATGTTAAACTAGCTACTGTCCAAAATTTGAGGCAGACTCCCTTTGACTCAGCTTTCAAAAAGTGATTTAGATGCTTGCATAGAGAAGCCCTAAAAAATTTGACAATTCATTATATTTCCAATTTTTTGGTACACATGTAGATTGATAGCCAGCTTTATTGCCTTTAATTAGACATGCTAAATGGAGTGGGTGCAAGATACCCTGAAAGGTACAAGGTAACCTCAAAACAAAGAGCTGAAAATTCAAACCAAAACCTGAGATCAACACTAAGTGTTGAGTGGATTGAATAACAAAAGGTTTGTATCACATTTGGAAAACTACATTGTAAGCACCAGTGTTTCTATAAAAGCATGTGAGAACATACTCAAGATGCCTTTGAGAGAAGAGAGAGTTGTGTTGCATAATAAAGTTCACAGTGCAAACAAAGTATGAAAGGATGTGTCGGGCCAGAGTTTGCAGGCTTAAACACGTTAAAGACAATTCAAGCAACAATGTTCAAGGCTATACAACTTCAACTCTGCTTTTTGAACCAAGTGAAAAAGAAGACATTCAGTTGTAGACGTCTTTTAGGCGGTGTATGGAATTAACTTAAGGTAATTCCCTTGAAATTGTTCTACTATCAAACTTTTTTTGAAACTTGGCGTAATGAACATTCATGGTATGAACATTATAAAAATGCAATAAAAAAATGGGGTCACCGTGCTGGTTTACGCGTCAGCAAGCTCTTAAAATGAGGTATTTTTACTGGTTGCGCGTTAAAAGTTCGAATCACCTTCATACAGAATTAAATCTTGGTTACTTGAAAGAAATAAAGTTTTGTCTTGAAAATAAAGCTTCATTTATTGGCATAAGCAGTATTGCTTCATTTAAGCCGTTTTTGATTGCCTGGTTGCGGTAATATTGCACTTTTTCGGACAGTTCCATGGCTAACTTGAAGTCCTCGCCTTGGCCAAAATACACCCAGTTGGGAAATATTTTCCAAAAAAAATCACGTTCTACTATCAAACTTTTTTTCCTCTTCAAATATGTTTTTCATTAGACTGTTCTTAGCAAATACCTAAAAGAAAAATCGGGGGTCACCGTGCTCGTTTAAGAGAAAAAGAGAATTTATTCCGTTATCGAGCTTAGTTTGAGGGAAATCTCTTGCGTTTTGCACGTGCACGTGCTCGTGCGCGCGCGCTGATGACGCGAAAATCGTGCGCAGTAGGGATGCGCAATGCAATACTAAGGAATTACCTTAAATGTGATTCCGAGTTTAAATGCGTTTCCATGATATTTTACATCGCTTCAAAATATGCTATTGAATTTTATTATATCATCCTACATTCGGTCACAATGGTAATTACTCAAATTCAATAAGGACACAGTGATGCTTTTCATGAGAAGTCTGTCAAATTATAATGTGGCTTCCGGCATTAGTTATAATGCCAAACACATTTGACATATAAAGTCGGTTTAGGATTCAATCTATTTTCTCGTCATAGTTCAGGCGCAATCATTTCAGGGCCAATATCATGAATGTACCCTTGCCAGCAAGTTCTCCACGGTTCTTTTGCAGTTACTTTTCTCGTTCGAATGGGCGTCTGCGACACTGTTACCGTAAGAACATTTCTGCTAAGTGGCAAACTGTCAATGGGAGTTTGATATATAACGTTTCCTTAAAAGCATTTTTTCAAACGACTTAATATAAGTATTAGCACAGCTCTAATTACATGAGACTTACCAAATCTAAAAAGTTCTGACAAAATTACCTTTCATCGAATCGCACTAATTCCGCTATATTTGAACTGTCCATATAAAACTTCGTCGAAAATTGATAGGGACCCTCCTCTCGTCAAAACACCGTTACTGCTCCAGTCTTCCTATGAAAACTGCCCGATATCAAATTCACAATACCCTAAGGCGATATATATCATATCACCAGTTAGGTCTGGGATTTTAAACTAAAACTCTCGTAAACGTATCCTTTTAGCCTTTATTTCTTAAGAATACAATACGGAAATTGTGTTAACATTATCAGCTGGGTCACGCAAAATAAAGCCATCGAAAATAAAATAAAACTCATAAACACACATATATTTATTTGCTAGTATTTCTCAGTTTCTTCAAAATGTTCTAAGGATATTGGGTTAAAAACACCGGCTAGGTCACACAAACTAAAGCCAACTCGATTCTCACGGGAGCTATTCAAATACATAAAGCTTGACAACAACGCATTTCAAATATCAAGCTAAGTTATCGATCATTTATAAATCCCTCCAGTGTAGAACAAATTATCTACCAGACTGTCTTTTATGCTGTCCAGTTATCGAGGGGTTTAAAGTAATGCGCATTTAGTTATACCGAAGCACGTTCATCGGCAATTCATTCTTGTTGTCTGCATAGGACAGCTTTCGTCTAAATACATCTTTCAATCCCTTACGATATTTGTCGGTTAAAGCAAAATAGAGGCATGGGTTTAAAAGCGGCATTTGAGTAGAAAATGAACTTCGCTGCCTGAAATAATTTGTCCATTCCACAAGGAATACTCCAATCCCACACAAAATAAAAAAGAAGTGCCGCAATAGTGATCGGAGTCATGCATAAAATGAAAAGAAGGACAATACATAAGAGCTTTTTCATCACAGCGCCATCTTCTCTCCGTCTTTGGTTACTCAATACTGACGCACTGCTTCCAGTACGCTGACGTTTTTTCAGCTCTATCACAATAACTGCATATAACGAAAAAATTACACATAAAGGTAACAAAATGAAAAAGACTGAAATGAAAATAAAGTAATTCTCCTGTGTCTGTCGTTCTTCAAACTTTGGTGCCCAGCTGAAAATGCAGTAAGTCTTATTATCTTGCACTATCAGCCGTACAGTGTAAAAATAAACGCCGTGCACGCCAATCGCCACAGTCCAAATAATTGGAATCACAATCTTACAAACTTTTGATGTTGCAATGGGAGGACGGAATGGGAAAGCCACTCCGTGATACCTATCAATAGCCATGACAACAAGACTCTGGATGGACACCGCGGTAGAAATGTCGTGAAAGAGGTAAACAAGCTTACACAGAATCAAACCTTCTAGTCCATCTAAGAGCCATCTGCGAGGGCCAGTGTAAATTTCGGTGAGTTCTCTGGGCACGGCAAACGCAGAAATTAAAAGGTCAGATGCGGCCATGTTGACAACCAGGTAATTTGTTGTTGTCCGCATTCGTTTGTTTTTCGAAACGATGATGATTACAGCTGTGTTTCCAAGGAGAGAAAATGACATGATTATAGCATAAGCAAGTGTCTTTAGGTATTTTACAGGCGGCGAATTTTCAGCGAACACTTCGCAACTCTGGTTTACAGTAGAGTTCGTACCAGTGAAGTTTTCCATCGCCTCAGAGAGCAAGAACGAATGTGATCAGAAAGCCGAGTTCGATCCCAGATATAAGCCTTATTTACCCAAGAAACACCTGAAAACTTTTGTGCATGACAAATTTAAATCCAATTTAAACTATCAATCTTTGTACAGGGCGTTATCAATTCGTGTCCTCAGGCTAGTCACATTGTCAACGAAACACTCCTTAGCACAAACGTTTTTAAGAGATGGAAGGAACTAGAGTTTTTTATTGTTTGGGCGAGTTTAACGACCTCTTGTTAAAAAATACGGGTAGTAAATGATAAAATAAAGAGATAAAATATTTGTTTACGGGAAAAATAAGCCACTGAGAGAGCCATCGGCTGACTTTTGTGGCTTAAAGATGTTTGTTCTTCAGCTGTCCAGTTCACTCCACTCTTTTTCTTTCTTTCTTTCTTGACGAAAATTATGCAAAGTTTCTTTCGAAACAAAATTTCGTTCATTTATGTCGAAAAGCCCGAAATTCGACAATTTCCTTCAATTTCGCTTACATCATTTCTGCTCAGTATTTGAAAGGCATGGAAGCTCAGGTTAATGCAGAAAGCTTGAAAGCACCAACTTCTAAGAAAATATCGACCGTATTCATTTAAGGCTGCCAATTTAAAATTATTTTGTATGCATTTAAATTAGCCCTGCTAATAACATTTGAGATAAAAATTCTTTTGAATTAGCAACTCAAAAACGAGGTTAGCTTGGCTAATTTTTGTGTCGCTTACACGAAGTGTAAAAACACGTCACAATGCCAGGGCCGAAGATTTGTCACGGTAAACAAATTGGTTGTCACGTGGTTTACTATCGTCGAAGATGGGCTCCAGCTTCCCAGTCTCCAGTCTTAAATTTTTAAAAAATTTAAGGTGACTCTGAATCCCCTTCACAGAAATTTTTTAAACTTTCCAAAAAGTTAGGTATTCACTGTGGATATTAGGCAGCTTACGCAACGACGACGGCGACGCCAAGGACGACGCCAACTAAAAAATGAATTGCTATTTTACCAGCCAAATTCGCGATTGTCTGGATGCAAGGACGGCATTTATTACAAATGGAAATACCAGAACTTGATCATTTCACGTTGTTGTTTTGCAGTGGACGGCAAAGAAATGTACAAAGATTTATAACGCACGTGCACAGCTATTGTTTTGCTCATTAGACCTTTTGTTTGATGACGTTCTCGTAGCCGTAGTCGTCGTGGTTTGCTTAAGCTACCTGAACGTGATAAGGTGGTGAATAAAATCCATAGCAAGAGTGTATATGGTACGGGAATAACAGGATATCACTCCGTAATGAACACGCGAGAGCTGTTCTTGTTAAGTCAGCATCTTCACTTTTCCTTTATTTTACCGATAAATATTTACGCTTTAAAACCTTGACGGGGAACGCCGGATCATACTGGCTTTATGCACTTTGCCAGCAAAATCAGTCATGCATGCGCATCACAAATGCAATCGCAGCAAAATCTGGAAGAAATGCATATAGTTGCTTTATTGCTTAAAACGTACATAGCAGCAACACAAAGGGACAAACGGCATCTTCTGTATTTCTTCAGCTCAACAACGCGGTTTTCGGCAAAGAAATTGTAACGTTGTAGCGCTTCAGCCAACCGACACATAAATGCGCTATAGAAAATGCATTTCCTTATGACTTGTCCAATGTTCAATAGAGTGGTTCGGGTGCAAGAAAATGACTTTTTCTGAAACTTGAAACAGCAGCTTTTTGTAATTTGCAAACGACCATTTGGCGTTGGATGATATGAAGAGCCAGGTTGTCTCTGAAAATGAAATTCAAGCAATTTGTCTCCCAGCAGATTGCTGTACTTAAGCGAATGAAAACGATCCTTCCATTCGAAACAAGAAAGTGTCTTTATCTTGCATTTATCATCCCTCACTTTAACTACTGTTCAGAGACATGGCATTTCTGCAACAAAAGTGCCATTGCTAAGCTAGAAAAAGTAAATGAGCGTGCCCTCCATTTTGTCTTTAACGAAAAACAAAGGCCCTACTCTGAACTACTCGACAAAATAGGTTTACCATCACTTGAGAATCAACGCCTCGCAAAAATAGTTCATTGCACAGTCTTCAACGTTATTAATAGCGAACATGCACCAAAAAGCAGAAAAGAACTGATCGGATTTAGAAATAATAAATACAATCTAAGAGGAAGTGAAATTTTAAAGCGGCCAAAGGCCAACACTACAACTTACGGCCTTAAATCGTGGAGGTTTACGGCACCAAAACTCTGGAACTCATTACCTGACTCAAGCAGAACAGTTCGAACTTTCAAGGCTTCTAAAAACAGTATTAGAACACTAGATCTGTCAGGTCTACTATGATAATAATTTTTTATCCGCTTCTCACACAATACAAATTATTATAGTTTTTATATCCATTCATTTTCTTTATTGTAACTCTTTTGTTTTACGTATGATGATCAATTTGTATTAGAAATTTGAATTCTACTTAGTACGCCATTGATGTTTTTAATTTGTATTAGTTATTTTAATTATTTAGTGTGAAATACCTGTAAACTAGCTGGTGAGTCTAGCTTGGTAGGCTCACAAAAGCTCAGCGTATTTTCACAAAAATTGCTACTTACTACTTACTTACTTGTTTATCGATCCTTTCGTTAGAATTGTAGCACCACTGCACATCGTTTTCGGTTGGCTTCCATTTTCTATTGGTCAAGTGTGTGCTCAGGCGTGGTGTAGACCATACTTGGTGGTGCACTTCGGCTTCTTTGATCTACGAGCGTTTCTATGGTCACTAAGTAAATTCCAAAAAAGTACATTTTCCAAGTCCACTTAGCTCTAGTGTGAAGCTAAGTATTGTCTAGACACGAATATTTTAAGGTGGCTCAAAACAGTTTCCAAGACTTTCCAAGACGTAGATTTTGATGGGTCATAATTAACACTCTTAATAGCAATTGATGCTACAATCATGGTATCAAAATACTGCCCAATTACTGGTGAACACGTTGGTATTATTTTCGTGACACAGTAGGTTACCGTAGCAACACTATGATCTGCTAAAAACACCCTTAATTTCAGCTTTAAGCGCATATATTTCAAAAATTTTTTCTTATTATAGAATTTTGATAAGCAGGATAGGATGCAACTTTTGACAAAGTTTCAAAAAATGCTGTACATGGAGTTCAGAGCCACCTTAAATTTTCGGGATTTTGCTATACGGACCGTTTCCATAGAAACGGTCAAAAGCCGCTTAATTTTTGGTTTTCGAAGGCGTTAAATGTAAGGTTCGAGTGCCATATAGTAAGCTACTTCCTAACCTAGCTGGCTCGAGCCGTACTGGGAAATATCAGCCCTCGGTCGTTTTTGTAGGGACCTCGCTACGCTCGGTCCTTACTGCCATCCACGACCTCGGGCCGATATTCCCCAGTACGGACCCTCGCTCTCGGTTAGAAAGAGGTTAATATTTCCCAACTTTTGGAAAGATCCCCCGAATTTAAAAACTTTTTTTTTTGAAAGGAGAAATGCACAATTGCTTCTAATTTACTTTTACTCCGAACTTCGCTCTCGGAAAACTGTTCTCGTCTTGGAACAGATAATTTCCGTGGACAAATATCCCAGCATATGTTCGTGTCAAGTGGAGGCTTTTACTTATATATATGATTATCATAGTTCTGGAGTGGCTGTGTCCAAACTTAATAAAATGTTCTAAGAGTTATTTTTACAAACGGACGGGAAGCCTTAAGTGCATGCCAAGCTTGATGGCTGTGAACAAGAAGTCGATAATTCTCGCCAAGATGTAGAAAACTCCACTCCGTAGCACGCCCCTCTCTCTCCATAAACCTAGACGGTTGGTACTGTTAGTTTTAATAGAACCATGGTTACAACCGGTTTAGGTCCTTACTCGCATCAGAGGCGAAATAATGATGCCTTGAATCGTTGACTGGTATTTAAGTTTTGTTTCGCACAAACGTATGCAGGTGTGTTTTGTGTAAATAAGGCTGATATTTAGGATCGAATTCGGCTTTCTAATTACATTTGTTCACGCTGTTTGAGGCGATGTGTCTATTAAACTGCTCGGAAAACTTCACCGGTATGAACTCTACTGCAAACCAGAGTTGCGAACTGTTCGCTTATCATTCGCCGTCTGTAAAATACCTAAAGACGCTTTTTTATGCTATAATCGTGTTATTTTCGCTGCTTGGGAATACAGCTGTAATCGTCATAGTTTTGAAAAACAAACGAATGCGGACAACGACAAATTACCTCATTGTCAACATGGCCGTATCTGACCTTTTAATTTCTGCTTTTGCCGTGCCCAGAGAACTTACGGAAATTTACACTGGCCATCGCAGATGGCTCTTAGTCGGGCTACTAGTGACGTCACTTCGGGAAACCGAGCTGAAACACTCAAGAGACTTTTGACTGAGCTTCAGGGCTATCAAAACACTTTTGGTTTATTTGTGATTCATATTTTATCGAAACCGAACAAGATTTTTACGTGAAAGAACTGTACCATCTAGCATTACAATTTAGAGTCTAGCTACGATTTGGACGACTGCGATGTATATTTCTTTTTTCCATTTGGAAGTGCGGGCCGCCAGCGGAGATTGCCGCGTTGTAATTTTTATCAGGATCAGGATCGACAATTTGCCGGTCCCTTTGGGTTATAACGGTACAAAAAATGGCAGTAGAGTTAACTTACAGCTCTTAAGAGGCTGTCTCTCTAAGAAACCACCACTCAATTTCGCTTGAAAAAATTATTTTGCCTGAAACTCTGGCAACTGAAAGACTTTACCAAGGTTAGAATAAAACAAGATTTCTTTTGATTCGAAATGATTTTCTAGTCGCGTCAGGAGCCATTTAATATTTCGCCTCGTCAGGGCCCGTCGCGCCGTCTCCAAAAACATCTAGTATTGAGGGAACTGGTCAAAACTACTATACTCGAACAGGACCCACCTTTGGGGTAGGAGGGGGGTTATCAAAGACACCACCTATCTTCGAACATTACCAACAACATTTTATTGGCTTTTAAATTTGAGCTGACACAGGAATATTCAGCTAGCAAGAGTCGGCATTACTAAACAAACAAGAAAAGTGAGGTTTAAATCTCACTGTAATTTTTTACTGCTAGATAAAGGGGTGGCTACACAATAAAGACACCATCTTTTGACGTTAAGCAAGGGGGGTGCAGGCAGACACCACCAACTATTTTGTGGGTTGGTGGGTCCTGTTCGAGTGTAGTAGTTTTGACCACTTCCCTGAGTCTTATATCATTTTGCTTATAAACCTTTCTAGTTTTCCGAGATACTAACCAATTTTGTCTCAATTTAAGTGGCAAGACGAAATCAAGCATATTACTGAACACTATTATTCGCAATCGAACGATGGCTGAAAATGGCCTTCATTTAGAAGCTAATTTTTAAAATTTGGGACCTAGCTGAAACCTCTAGTCTGCACAGCTGCAAAGTGTAGTCCTTTATCGGCAAAAATATGCAAAAACCCCGGTACGATTTCAGTCTTTCAAAAGTTACGGCCGTTTGTATCAGCGCATGTACGAGCATTTCCGACATTCAAGCCTATATCAAAATCGACCATTCTAACTACAGCTTACCTGCTTCGAAACTTGGTTTTATTTCCAACTTCAATCACTTTCCAAGCCTTCACGTTGCTGAATCAGTCACTTGCAGTTCCAGTAAATTGGTAGGTTTTGCCTTCGAAACTTGAGCACGGCTACATCGAGTTTCTTGGAAGCGAACAAAACTCGACTCCATGGTCACATTTTGGGCTAAAATACCCTATCAAAACATTGTTTCAGAGATGGATTTCTTCAAGAATCAGATAACAAACTAATCAAGTCTGGCATCAAGGGGAAATCAAGCTTTGAAGGCTTAAATTTACAGGAAACCCAGATGCCAGGAAGATCAGATGAGTACGGTACAATCAGCGGTCTCCTCTCTGGTATGTACTTTGAGTAAGGTTATTAAAGTGTATCTAGAACTTCTCCATAATTAACAATTATTCACCGAAGTGGAGGTAAATATCCACCACTTTCACCGACACCGAGGTGAATAATTGTTTTAGTATATACCACACAAGCTGAATAACTAGTGGCCCAAAGAGTAACTTTATTTGTGAAAATATACCGACAAAAGCCATTTTGTTTTTCTTCGGCTGCTCGGAGGTGAATAGTACTTGGCTAATCACCTCCGAGCTAGCCAATCAGCGAGCGCGAAAAGTACTATTCACTTGCGTGGTATATACTAATACCCTAATATCCCCCTGTGTTTTCTTGGATTCCCCTGTATTCTCCTGCTTTCCCGTTTATTGCCCTGTATTCCTCTGTATTCTCCTGTATTCTTTTGTATTCTCCTGTAGTCTCTTGTATTCTCCTATATCCTCCTGTAATTCCCTGTATATACCGTACTTACTCGAATAAGCGCCTCGGCGCTTATTTAATTTTTCGCGCCAC
>JAHPZR010038734.1:0-21260 GCA_019787425.1 Platygyra sinensis | reverse complement strand
TCGCTGTAAACAGAGTCTCTTATGCCAAAATACAAATATGGTAAATGCGTTTCCTATGCAAATGAAGATTGCTTCTGTCGAGAGCAAAACACAAAACAAGACGAAGACTGTGGAATACATTTTTTCCTTCACTAACAGATTTCAGGAAGACGCGGCAGTGGTACTGTCAGAAAATCTGCTAGGCAATAAAATAAGCCACTTCCTTAATAATCTATGTCCCTCAGTAAACATCATGGATAAATTATTTATTGACAGCATAGGAATCGGCTCTTAATTGAAACTTCCTACAATAGAGTTCAATGTACCTCCAAGGGATAAAACATAGAACTTTAAATGAAGAACATATGGAATGGTGGCTAACATTGTACAATTAATAATAACAATGACAGGATTTAATAACTTTCGCATTTCATCAGCAATAGCATTGTTTTCAATGCATGTGAGCTTCCGGACGGAGATAGTAATTAAATTGAACAAATTCACTCAGAGCCAACCAAAGCAAGTACGTTTTCATTAGTAACTCAAATTAATTTTCCGATGGTGGCTTTTTAATTTTAATCAACAGATCAGACCACCCGGGAAAACAAATATTTGTTTTCTGTGAGTTTTTGTTGTAGCCGTTTCAATAAAAATAAATTCTCATTTTATTAGCCTTTCACTGCCGATTCCAAAAAGAAACGGCTTTACCAAGAGCTCTCAAACTCATGATCATTTACAATTCACCAAGTTTAAACAAAAGAAATCATGACGCGATGAAAGTGTTTGGACATCTGATCTTCACAAAGATTTTTTTACGATTCTGATTCTCGTTATTATCTTAATAATTTTAATTTTGACTGAGACGATATATCATACACTCAAGAATGTGTTTGACACATTTTCAAACACCTCGAAGTTCGTCAAAAATACTCCTCTGCTCATGGTATTTTCAAATCTCTCCTCTGTGTTTGGAAATGTGCTTTTCAAACTCATCATTTATTCATGCAGCTCTTACCCAACCAGAGCGTCTTATTCTGGTCAGGTGGATGGGTTTAGAAACCCAATGAGAAACGAGTTGAAAGCTACATTGATAAATAATGGTAATTGAACTTAGTGGAGTGCAATCTGGTCCGAAATCATACGCGTGATTTCAAAATCGAATGAGCGCGCAGCTTGAATTCGATTTGAAATCACAAGTATGATTTCAGGCCAAAATTGCACGACCCGAAGTTCAATTACCACTTTATTAGAACCATTTTGAAATCGCACAATTTAATAGCGAAATTTGTCAAACAATACCTTTGTTGGATTTCATTTTCCTGCAATGTGATTGGTTAGTTTAAAAATCTGATTGTTTTTTTTGATTTACTGTCTTATTCTCATTGGCTGAGAAAAAGATGCGATTTAGAGCAAAAGATTGTAGGGGCTATTCAAGCGGCAACGCTCAATAAAATCGGCACAATAAGAGAGAATATGGACGAATTTGGTAAAGGCCACTGACTTCTATCGCGATTTCGCAGTAACAAGCGCGAGGTTTTCTAAGATAATAGGGCGGCTTTTTGTAGTTCCCAGGCTGATCTTTAATTTTAACTAAAAACTAACTGAAAAGAGCGAAAATAAGTTCCAGACTTTTAACTTAGAAAATTGTGCTCATTTCGGTGTTTCTAGTATGGGAAACGACCCTCATTAAATTTAAAAGTTCATTTTCTTCCAAAGCACGCAACAATCTTGCGATAATAGATCGGATTATTGAAGATACACATTTCCTCTTCACATTTACCGATTTTTCTTCGAAGTTCGAGCGAAAGAAGTTCCAGACTTTTCCGTTTTTTCGTCCGACGTTCAAAATTCAGTCGTGCGTGTTCTGCGGACCCTTGGGATTCAGTCATTGTCTTTCCAGATAATAGTTGCTATGAAAAAAACAAAGCGAAGGGAACCAAATGTAGTCAGCTGTAAATAAATGCTATTGACTTGCAAATGCGAGCTGAAAAAGTAGGTAATCTGTAACGCGGGAATTTTAAATAAAGCACGAGTTAGCTCGAGTAGGCTGCGTACGATCGTGTCAGTAATTTGCTGAACACGAAAACTAGAACTTTCGTAAAAAGATGAAAGCCGAGGATAATGGAAAAAGGCAGCAGAGGAAAAGAGCGGAAACATGGATGAAACTGTCCATTTACCCTCAAGAAATTTGTCAATCACCATACTACATCTTCGCCGAAATGAACGATAAGGAAAACCAACTGAACAAAACAATCGAAGATTAAGCCGCAAACTTGTACGAGCGAATGACCGAAGCTTGTATGGAAAATCTACAACACAGAGGCAGACGCTTCAGCCACAAAGAAGTTTAGACATATCAGTAAATAGCACCGGCATACATGAGCAATTTAACGCTTTCTCTTCGTTTCTCGAAATTAAAATGAAAGAACCTGAGCGTAATCCAAGAAGGACGAGCTATGTTGTTATTTCCAAAGAAAATCAAGCGAGTGCGTTCAAAGAAGGACGCATCTTTTTACATTGTAGTCGACCGAGCACGGTATCATTTTATAGCTTGAAAGAACCTCATAGCGAATCATTCCAATTTTCATCCGATTTTCAAAGCGATTTCCTAGCGAAACCAAGCAACGCATTTGTTACGCATCGGCCAACCTACTCTGCAATAATACGCTGTATGATATTCCCTGTGGAGTATGGCATGCGTTCTTAGCAACTCTACCGGTTTGATTGTTTATGACTAAACACGCGAATTATAACAGATCTAGAATTTCTTGAACTGCAAGTATAAATGTCACGAGATCAGCAATAGCCATTCTGCCCGGTGTTCTAATTGGGAACTTCCAAAAAAAGAGTCATGTTTCGTGCACGTCACTTTTTTTGTAGTCAAGTGTTCAAATCAATCAATTTTGACGTAAATATTGCTATGTATCCTTTTTGCTCGCTGGCAGTGACAAAGTTGGCTTACAGACCGATGTCGAGTGGATCGTTGGATCACGTGTGAATCGCTGGCCAATAGCTGGCTACATGTTGTCGTTCAGTGCCTTAGCTTTGCTTTGATTGGATTCAGTTTAAAAAGGTTTCTCAGAACTGAATACATGAAATCGTTTCAGTGCGTTCTCAGTATTGCTATGAAACGCTATCTCTTTGTTGCTGTAAATGTGCAAAAGCAAAATAAAAACACCTTTCATCGGACAACTTACATTTAAATATATATTGTTAAGCAATTTCGTAAACAAAACTGAGGTAATCCAGTTGAGAAAATACCCCTCATCCCTTATCCTGGCTATTTGTGTCTGCTCTACAAACGCCAAGAGCTGCAAATACGTGTGGTAATATACAACCTTGTTTTGCCCCCTTAATATGATCGTGGCGATCAAACAAATCAGTTTCATTGGTTGAAACTCCTTCATACCCTGTACTTTTCTCCTTTAAAAAGAGCAGAGAAGAGTTAGGTCTTCTGCTCGGTGGATAAACATTTTGAAACAGGAGATTCACGCAACTTTTATGATAAACAAATTTTGAAAACGTGGACGCCATGTTTATTGGGATCAGTTTACGGCGTGATCACTCTCGCGCGATTTCGAATCATTTCGTGGGCAGTCAAAAAACTATAGGGAGCCACCTTAAACGACGAAACGTGAAAAGTGAGCTGCTCAACATAAAAACTCACCATCTCTATCTCTTTACTTCAACCGACGAGTTCGTAGGCCGAGTTTGCTCAAATCGCAAACAATTTTCAGCCACTGAATTGAGCAGGATGAGTTTTCTTTCTTTTCTTTTTTTTTTTTTTTAAACAGCGAAACGCACATTATTTAACAAATAAAGAAGCCCAAGCCGTGTATTACACTGTGGGAAAACATGACAGGTATTTCAGAACATGGGGGAAATGTAGATTTTTGGAGTATTCTCAAATGCCCGGAGTGTTTTATCGCAGTGTAGTACACGACTTAGACTTCTTCGTTTGTTGTATGATATAGAGGTAATGTGGCGAAATACAATAAAACATGCTTTAAATGTTTTGCACTCTGATAAAACATGGCGTTTTGACCACTCAAAACCCGTGGAGGGTCCTATCTATATTACAATATTTGATAACATACAGTTGAGCAGCGCTCTACAAGATGTACAATTTTCACCAAACTACTTTCATCGTAAGATATCTGTTATGAACGGAAGATAGATAAAAAGAACTTTTTAATCAAACAGTCATGGGTATCGTAATAATTTCTTTAATCGTATCTATAACAAAATTCTATATCCTGATTGGTTCTCTGCGTAACTATTTGCCACGTAATCGGCGTGCGATCACATGGGTGTGCAATAACGCTGAGGTATCCACTTTGAACTTTCTGTAATTGAATATCCACGTGATTCGAACGTCAATTACGTGTGCTTTAATGGCTTCCTTCGCAATGTTCCCTAAAGTTTTCAAAACTTGTGAAAAGCGCTACATATGTTTCTCAGGCTTCTTCATGGGTTGGATTGTGGCCTATTGGACCTCGTGTTGTACAATTTAGGGAGCAACTGCACTCGAAATTTCAAATCGGCCTCTCACGCGATTACTACTTGAACTGTACGTCACGAGGTCCAAATACTATTACTAATAGTAAACCGAAAATTTTGCATCGATATAAAGGCTACATCCCTAAGCAAAAAGAAATAAAAAGATACGCACGCCTCGGGGACCTATTTATCATTTCTGAAAAGTAGATATCACGCGTTCCAGAAATTGTTTTTGGCGCGCGATGGAAAGGTTACATTTGGCAAAAGAAAGTGTACATTATAGATATAACAGACATAATTTCTTTCATTATACTACAATCAGGGCTGTCTGCATAGCAGAATAAAGAATATAGCTATTAAAAAAACACATATAGGCAAGAGTTGTTCGCGAAAAAAAGAGAGGAAAATTTCATTTAACAGTAACTCCTTTTAACGACAACTAGAGAATATGTTGACAACGTCTTCCATAAAGCCAAGTATATATATGAGCAATCAACATTACAATTAAAAATAAGGGCTAATACAAACTTTTGCTGAAGTCTGGCAGATAGTTATCAGATATTTACATATGTAATATTCTTTTCTCGCAGTATCGAGTCTTCAAGTCCTATATCTGTTTGTTTCCTTGTTCGCGATCGATTGAATGTATATTTGTATGTTAAAGCTTACGGAGCAAACCACGCCCTGAGTAATTCTCTCCATGGATCATGCGGCATCCGAATTTAATAATTACTTCTTCCCCAGTACAGTTTTCTCACGGATATTTCATAAATGTTTCACGGGAAAAAGAACAGAGGGTTAAATCACCACAACGTACACTTTTTCTCCGGATTCATACGGGAACCAGGTTCACAGTGGAAAGCCTTCGCGAATTTATCGTAGTTATGAAGAGTGCCGATTATCCTGAAAAGAAAAACAATGTTTCAGTATGTACAGAGGGTGCAAAGGATAAACTTCTTCATGTAACTTCTGGCAATCAAATGCCGAGGCTTATTCCGGTTTTGTAGGACAGAGCGAGTAGTAGCATTGTTCGTTCCCCTTGATGGGAGGGCTCCTCTGGATCGCAAGTTTCCACTCCTCAGTAGTTTGGTGCGTTACCCATGCAGTTTACCGGTACCCTATTGTGAACCTTATCCCAAATGTTCAAAGGTTAGGATAGATAACACTATTCGCTGAATAAATCACTGTCAAGATTTATCTAATGGAAAGTGATTTATCCGTTAGATAGCATTACCCACTCTTTTGAACTACTAACAACGTTACTGTAGCCTGAATGGAGAGAGACATTGTGGGAGTTAAGAGTCTTGTCTGAGAATCGTTTTTTCTGTAATAGACTAACTTCAGTTTTCAATCAAGATGACATTTCCATTTCCATCAGTTTCCAATTTATTTTCCATTAACCACACAAAAGATAAGAAAAACACAACAACAGCAATAACGCAATTTACTAGAAATTTATGATAACTTAAGGACGTTCGCGCCCATTGCTACTACGCATCTCTAGTGCGCACGCTGTTCATTGGTCACGCGTGTGCCACGTCATTTTCAAGCGCGCGCACCGAGTCGAAAACTCAACAAAATATAGAGCTGATGACCTTTGCGCTAACTTTGTGTGCGAATATTTTTGTTGGATGCTCGGTGACCCCCACTTTTTTTTCGGCAGATCACTTCCTTTTCTGATTCTTTCCATTATACTAAAAAACAAAAAAAATCTGTACGTGGAAAGTTTTAATTATATCTCATATACTATTCAAATAGGGTCGAATTGGTACATGGATACAGGTGTGCGTAACTTAGAAGTTGTATTTTTTAAGGCTAATTCTAGCTGATTTAATGGCATATGTAGCCAAGATCTATCAAATAGGCCTATATATGCTGTGTTAAACACACATAACTTAGATATGATTCTTCAACTTGAATATATGCCGATAGTAATGAATCCGGCCAGAATCGCCTCAGTGGTTGGAAATCCTAGAAATGCTATGATCTGTGATGCGCCTTATCTTCAAAACGAGTTCGGTGACCCCCGATTTTTTTTTACGTTTTTAATCTAATCTTATCATTTTCTACCTGCAGTCAAAGTTTTAAAAAAATCTGTACGTGGGAAGTTTTTGGGCGCCAACGTCCTTAAAGACGAGAACTTAACAATTTTAAAGGTGGTAATGGTAAGGGAGCCTATATAGACGCCGGGGCTTATGAACTATAGGCCTCCTGACAATATAGGGTAAATCATACAAATTATGGGGACAGCATGAAATATTAAAATGTATTATGTATATGAAAAAAAAGATAAGGAAAGGAGATAAGAAGTATGTAGCTCAACAAAGAGTATATTTGATTAAGAAAGAAGAAAATTTGTAAGTCTTTCGTTCTTACAAATTAGTCTGTCCGAAGTGCTACCATGTCAATACTGTTATACGTTGTTCTTGCCAACTTTCTTCTTTTTTTTCTTTTATTGTTAGGTTCCGGGGAATGGGTATCAATTCTTTTCAAGGGGATGGGTAGGTGGTAAGTTTACCTAGCAGGGGACCTAGTGTTCTATTGTATGCACAACTGCCTCTGGTCGAATTTTGTAAATAAAATAAGAATAAAAAAAAAAAAATAGAACGTAACACAATAAACCCAGCGAGAGTTCGAGATCGGACCGGTAGATCTAGAGCCCAGCGCACTGACCATTAAGCCACTGAGTATTATCTGTGGCGAGAAGAAATTTTGTACACAAATACTTCCGGTGAGAGTAATGTAGTACTATGGAGTACTGTGGTATTATGTGACGTTAAAAGAAAGAGCAAGTTAGCTCCCAACCAAATACTATGGCGAATGGAGACAACAAGAAACTAAGCATGAACAAACCATGCAAAAAAGCGTGGCAAAGTGAAGTGGGTAAGGTAGGTAAAGTCGACATACGAGCCAAATCGGCCAATCTCAGACCGGATCTAATCCCGGTTTGTGTAGCATGAACACCACTAGGAGTATTTCTACTCCCCCTTTGATGAGATGCAAGTCCATCGCAGTGTTACCCGCAGCATCAAGTTCACCGGTTTATATTTATACACCTGGTTGGAGAGAGGCACTGTCAGAGTAAGAAGTCTGGCCTACAAACACAAGAAAATGTCCCCGGCCAGTGCTCCAACCTAGACCGCTCGAATCGGAGTGAGCAGACAAAATCAAACTGATTCGGCCTCTTATTGGCTTAGACTGCAGCAGCTTCGCTATGATTGTCTGAGTTTAATCAACTACATGAAAAATGCACAACCAAAGTGAACGTTACTTAAGTAATGATCCGGTAAGAACTATAGCATTTTCTATTGTTCTGCGGCAATACGCTTTCCCCACGTTGAAACGGTTGTGTTTTCAGACCAAGAATTTATCAAGAATTTATCAAGAATTTGTAAACTCTATTTTGAAAGGTAGTTTCCTTTTTGTGAAAATCAACCAATCACAACAGTCGTAAACAAAGACAATAATTGCTTCCAATTTTTCAATGTTCCCCACATAGGATTACTGTGGTATTTAGACTCGGCATAGATTTTGTTGAGAGGAAAATATTTGATCAATAAGGGCTAAATAAATTACACAGCTACCTGAAGTTTTGGTAGATTTTACTGATTTAGCCAATCAGAAGTATGACAGAACAATAGCAAAGTTGTGCAAAAGTTAGCACCTTTCTGCATTCCTTGTCGCGTGTGCTATCCTTCTTACATGGACCGTTACTTAATACTTTTTAAAGGTCACGTTAAACGGGTCTGTAGGAAACGAAATTTAACTTGCCTGTATTTTGGGTAGGTATGTGTGTCGGTCTCAACTTGAAGAAGCGCTGCTTTCTTCTTATAAATGCTACACCAAGGCTGATAAAAAGAAATCCGTGATAAGAATAGGTAATCATACGGTTTTGAATTTAATTTGCAATTAATTTGCACGAGCCGCTTCGGCGAATGCAATTTAGCTTTTGAAAAACTCACAAGTGCAAATTACTTCCAAACTGAACGAAAAAACCGTGGACGAAGTAGCTAAAGATCTTTCTTGAAGCCATTTTTTCTCATTCGGGAAAACTTTTTCCAAGTTTCTGCACAAACGTTTGGTCACCACTTTAAGTAATATCATTGCCTTAGAAAATGTCCTATCGTCTTTCAGCCAATCATAATCCAGAATTAGGATGTGTAATTTGCACTGGTGTACAATTTTGGCACTGGTGTTACACTTTTTGCACCGGTGATACACTTGAACTGCACTGCTCTCAGCAAATCAGAATCGAGTAATTTATTCATGTAAATTATTATAAATAAAATGATAAGTAATTAAAGGGCCCTAGTCAGCCACACCTTTGTTTTTGTTTGACTAGAATTTGGCTGTTATATTTATTCGGAGCCTGTCAAAACGAAGAAAAGTCCCTGTAATACTACTCAAGATAATTAAACATACCTTCAGGAACACAGCTTACAGTAAAACAATAAGGATTCGCTTCACCATGCTATATCAATAATTTCGATGGCATCGAAAACAGCGGAGGCTGACTAGGGCCCTTTAATAACCATAACAGTAATTCTCATTGCATACAGGGAAATATAACAATTAGTGCGACCTTTGTTAATAACCAAATGGTAAGCTCCTTCAGCAGATGCGATTCTAAACAAACATACGGCAGTTTCGAGAAAGGTTGTCTTACTGGGAAAAGCTTACGCGACAATGTCGCAGGTTATGGGTACTGTTGGTTTTTTACGGTTGTTTGAGTGAACCTCAAGGTGTTTCAGTGTGGTTGAAAGAAACAGCACTACCACATGTATTCGTTCTTTCTCGTTTCTTGTTGTTGAATCACTTTGAACCTCAATCAATCAAAACCAAACTCTTACTACCCATAATGCCAATCGGCATTGTCGCGTACGCTGTTCCACTTTTGTGTGACAATCTTTGTCGAAACAGCTGTATGTACATATTAACCCACTCTGATTTCGTTATCCGGTATTAAAAAAATTCGTTGCATCTTTTAATGATAAACAGTGCTTACCCGTGCAAAACCGACAAAAAACAATTGTTCCTCGGTTAGACCCAGTCCTGGCAGAGCGCCCTCAGTGCCCTCTTTGTCTACCAATGTTTTGTAAGCCTGAGGAAAAATAACACTAATAAAGGAAAATAAAATGACTGGTTCACCTGACATTGAGGCTATTAGCAAAATGGAATTTTTAAAAAAAAATACACAAGACGACTTTATCAATGAAAATATTGCACATTGTTATGTTGAAACACAAGCTTACGTTGAATGCTAGTTTAATCCCTCCATTATCAGCGATGTTCTCGTTCATTGTTTGATTACCGTTTATCTGAAAGAAAAAAGATAAAACGGTAAAATAAATGTACTTTTTGTTATTTTGAAATACTGAAAGCTACTTTTTTAACAAGAGAAAATACTTATCTAGAGCATGTGCCTTGTGACTATTATAGTCGACACCAGTAAAATGAAAAGAAACAATTCCGCGTTAAAAGTCCTAGCGTAATGATTTAGATGGACTGAAATTACGAACTTTTTGTTTCAAAAAGGCTGTTCAATTAACAAGTTAACGCCAGTTTACCATGCATCTGTCCTGTTATTGAACATGAATTTCGTCAAGCCATAACATTGTTAAAGTAGTTGTGGATCCACGAGGCAATTTAACAAATTAATTTCATGCAGTTTTTCAGGCATCTGTCCTGTTACTGATCATGAATTTCGTTATAACATTGTCAAAGAAAGTGAAGAGTGATCTAGCAAATGGTTTGAACCCAGGAGTATCAGAAGTTCGTATTGTGTGATCTTCCGGGTGAGCGTAGTTCTGAAACGAACTATTGTTGGTGCTGAAGTTTCGACAACCTGAGCGGAAGTTATCTTCAGAGTCAGGTGAATAGTGTTTGTCAGTCGATGATGTTATAAGTCTGGTCCGTTGAGAACGATTGGGCTGTTAAGCCATGATAGTATTGGCTGAAAGACTCGTGTAAAGTTTGCCATCAGTCATCAGTCGGTTTCGGCGGATCCGTCTTTTGCTAGTCAAACTGGTCGGTTTGAGGTCTGTCTATTGTTAGTCTAAATTAAGTCGGACTGTTTTGTTAGAAGTCCGTTTGTCGGTTTCGTTTTCGTCGCGGATAAGTCGTTTGTAAGGTGCCCGTAGTTGTTGACATCTGTTAAGAGGCGTTTGTTCTTAGTTAATGTACCAGCTTTCCAGAGTCAATCGTTGAAAATAGTTAATACTGTAGGTTAAGCATTGAGCAGAGTCCCAGTCAATGTTGTGGTTTGTCAGTTGATAATGCAGAGCAATTTGATTGTTGGCATCACCATTTCTCGTGGCTCGTTTGTGTTCAGTCAGTCTCGTGATAAGGTTTCTGCTAATCTCACCAATGTAGGAAGCCTGGCAGTCGGAGCATTTGATCTTGTAAACTGTTCCCTGTCTTTTGTTGGGTTCGTCTCGGTCTTTAACGTTGGCCAGTAAGTGCCGAAACGTAGTTGTTTGTGGGCTACACGGGTGTTGTAGGGCTGTAAGATCAGTATATTTTCTAATTTAAGCAATAAAGGTTTTGCAGGCGGCCATGTTCCATGCCTGCATGGCAGGAACATTTGAACACATTTTGCATGAGAAAGAATTTTTTCCCCATAGGAAAAGAATCTATTGTTCCTGCCAAAGGGGCTGCCGCGCAAAATCTCTATTGGAAAAAATCATCAGGGCTTCGACGGGATTCGAACCGATGACCTCCGCGAATACCGGTGCGATGCTCTACCAACTGAGCTATGAAGCCACACATTGACAGCAAGGTAAATTTATTGAGTTCATGATCATATTTTCCCATGGAGTGAAATGATGAGAAGTATTAACCTCTTACTAACCAAGCGCGAGGGCCGTACTGGGGAATATTGGCCCGAGGTCGTGCCAGTACGGACCGAGCGCAGCGAGGTCCCTACAAAAACGACCGAGGGCAATATTTCCCAGTACGGCTCGAGCTAGCTACGTTAGTAAGGAGTTTATTATATGGCACACGGGTCATGCTTGTTTGTTTTCTAAAAAGCAATTCCGGTCACTTTAATTCAAAAGGCTTCCGACATGACGTGTTTTTAATGACGCGAGCAACTCAAAATGAACAAGCTACCACGAGTTTGAAAACAAATTTAATGAACGTACATCATGTCGAATATAAACAAGACTTCAAGAACGATTTGTAACGGAATTTGACACAAGTCTCAACAGCTGCTGCAGTTTTTTAATTTCGGAAAATGGTTTCTGTCGATCCTGCATGGAATATTTAACTTGCGCATCGCAAAATATGGATGAAGAAAAGTGATGTGAAAATCATTCAAACTTAGGGATTGGTCAAAAAGTATTGGGGGGGGGGGGGGTTGGCCGGAGCAGAGAGGGGGTGGGTCATCAGTTTTTGAACCCTTGGTAAGGGGTGGGTCACGCAATTTTCAGCTACCCATAGGGGTGGGTCATCCTGTTTTGTTTTTGTTTTTTGTTTTAATGGGAATTGGCACACATTTGGCACAATCTGCAACAAAGGCAACTCTTTTTGCACATATAAAAGCAAGTGACACACTCAAACACCAACCCACAATCTGGCATGCGCACAGCCATATCACTCAGGTAGTGGCAGCCATAGACAGCAAAGCACCCCTTTATTAAAGCCCCAGCACCACACAACACATGTGGGAGCTGTTTGGCTATGCGTAAAGAACTTGACAGACTGTGGGTTGGTGTTGGAGTGTGTCACTTCCTTTTATTGTATTATAAAATAAAATCTTTTCAGTTACAAAGGACAAAAACTTTTCAAGCCGGATTTGAAAAAGTACACCTGGCTGGTGTACGAATAAGAGATGGTAACTTATGTATTGTAAAATCTGTACAAAAGCTAACGGATTGAGCAAGGAGTCCCAGGGCAGAAATATTCAAAATACTGCACTCGGTTGACATGCTGGTATACAAGCACCAAATGGCCAACTTGTGTCTACATGATTAAAACTATAACACAAACGGTGGTGATGTATTTTTAATCAAGATGCGATGGACAAAAACCGAAGAGTTGATATGATATTGGGTCTACATGCTATTTTTTCCCCAAGGATACGGGACACATGAACAAGGATCTGGGAGCTGTCTGGCTATATTACTCCCGCGACTCACTACAGCCGTTTTCTACATGGATCACTGTTCTACCTGCCTTGAGGTCTAGTGTAAAAAGTAAAAAAGTAAAAGTAAAGGTCAAGTTTTCTTAAAGTTTACATTCATGACTTAAAGTTGCAAGGGTAATGGAAAACAATATAATTTTTGCATAGTTTCGCATTGATTGTTGTTAGGAAATAAATCTAAAACATGAAGAACATCACAATTTCATACACAAAATGCGGGTTTTTTTTTTCGGATTATGCAGCCAGACATGTCATGTCTTATGGGGGGGGAGGGGGGGGTCATGTGATTTTCAGCCTCTATTTAGGGGTGGGTCACTCAGTTTTGTGCCAAATGGAAGGGGTGAGTCATCTGTTTTGTAACCACCACATTTCGAAATGCTCCGGCCCAACCCCCCCCCCCCCCCCCCGTACTTTTTGACCAGTCCCTTATACACAGGTGATGAAGAGACAGTCTTAAAGTCCTCTTCTCTCGATAGCAGTTCAACGCTTCTTTTCATGCTGGACAAATGAGTGACAATTCTGCGTTGAAAGTAGGGAAATTATTGCTGGTTCGTACTCTTCTCCGATTTTCCTGCGTGTGTTCATAAAAAAAACAATAAAAAAATAACAGTGAACAAAACGCTGAAAAGGTGAACAAGCTCCGTCACAGGTAGGCTTTTAATTCTCTCATCTGTCATACTGTTACCTTACAAATAGTGGAAAAGAGTGTTCAGATTAGTTTCCATCTTATTTGTTTTTGCACTTAGCTTTTTTGTTTGTTTATAAAATCGTCTATGGCCTCCTAACTTTTGCTGATGCCTGTTTCAGTCTCTACATTAGACGTTTCCAGTTCTTCAGGATAATAAAATTCGCTTGGTGAATATTCGTCTCCCTTAGCTCTGTAAGATGCCAATCTTTGAGGTAGAATGAGAGTACTTACACGTTTTTCTTTCGTACTTTTAGTTGCAAATAGTGAATTTGCAAGCTTTCGAAAAAAAATACACAGCTTATGACCGTTTCCATGGAAATGGTCCGTATGGCGAAATCTCGACCAAGGAAGAACCAATTATTTCACATATACTTCACATTCTCAAAGAAGCTGTGGATCCGCAGACTACTTTGACAATGTTATGACATTGTCAACAACAGGGCAGACGGATGAAAACCTGACGTCGATTTGTATTTTACGACAACAAATTGTCAAATTGTCCGCTCTCGCTCGTTGACGCATCGCATATATTATATAGTTATGTGTCCGTCCGCTTATTGACACTGAAAATTAGCCAATGAGCGCACGAGAATTTATACAGTTATCGTAAAATATACCATTGAAATACCTAGTTAATGGCGCTTAAAGGTAGTTTAAGTAATATATCATACACCAGAGACAGGAACGAGAAGAGAGTTGAAAACTACGATGCGCAGCGGAGTATTTTTGACGAAATTCAAGGTGTTTTGATAGCCGATGAAACACTGCCTCAAATGTTTGATATTTCTTCTCAATCAAAACAAAATCTGAGGAGCAGATGGAGGAGTCAGCTCGTCAAAATCTGTGGTAATTGTCACCGGGTATCTAAACCTCCTTCACTGTTGTGATTTTCTTTGTTATAATGAGTTTAAGAACTTAAAGTGAATTGAAGGAGATCAAATATAGATAACATATAACAACCCTTTTGTACACAAGGTGTTTTCTTCCCAGCAAGCTGATGCGACATAACACTAAACTTCACCTTTTTTTCGTAAACCTCGAATTTTGAATACTGCTTTGCAAGGCAACTAGCTCTAGTACGGAATTCATACTGAGACACACGGGACCACCAGTTCTTTAGGTTACCGTCCTTGTCAAAAAACTTTCCTGTGAGTGAAAAAAAAAAAAAAAATTAGTAACATATTCATAGTATCCACACCTTCTCGGTAAATGTTGCTTGAAGGAGCAAAGTCTCACATAATGCATGCCCACTGGAAACAAAAAAACTTGGAAAAAATCAGACCACCGTTTTTCGCGTTGTTTAGCGCTGCAATGAGTTTGACTCAGTCCCTTCGAGTTAAGTCATGGGAACCTTACCGATGAGTAACTAACTGCAAGGGACCGCATACGATAAACACTGCCAACGTAGGATCTACAAGAAATCTGATCAGCCAAAATAAAATGTATATAAAGACAATAGACTGCAAGGCTGATACTACTTGAAAAACGCCTTGTTTACTCATTGTTTTGTCGTTGTTGTTCCGATCTATGTTTCTGACCTTATTGGTTTCTGTCAATTATAAGGTAATTTGCACGTAGAAAAACAAAAGTAATTAACTTATATTTTTTATTTTTAATTTTTAAGCGACGGCAAACATTTCGCATTACCACCAGATATCCCCGTAGTCCATAATTTGAGAGGGTTTTTTTTTCTTAAGTTAAAATTAAGTGTCTATGTAACCTAGGGTCGCAACGGCTCTGATTAGACCAACGGCCCTTGTACATTGGAAACGTAATTTAAACACGCGATACTGCCCTGTTTCGCCTGTAAAACGTTGGTGACAACTTTTTCTATTCACTTTAAATTGACCTGTTGAAGCATTGTCATTCACTTTAAAATTAGTTTTCCTTTCATCCTTACCAGCGTTGTCGAATCCATGTGTTATTTCATGCCCAATCACCATGCCGATCCCGCCATAATTAAAATATCTGCCAGTGAAAAGGAAAGTATTCTCTATACTGATTAGTAATAGTCACTGGGCCGATTGGAATAGGATTCAGAGAGAAATCGTGCGAATAATTTCAAAATCCGAAGAGCGCGAAGAGTAAATAAATAAATAAATAAATAAGAATTTGCAGTGGCATTTCCACGAAGTGACTCTTCATCCACTGTTTCCAGTTCGAATTAGAATTTAGAAGTGTTGATTTTTGTGAAGGGAGGAAAACCGGAGAACCCGGAGAAAAACCCTCGGAGCAGGGACGAAAACCAACAACAAACTCAACCCACATATGACCCCGGGTCCGGGAATCGAACCCGGGACAAATTGGTGGGAGGCGAGCGCTCTCATTACTGCGCCATCCCTGCTCCCCAATTTGAAATTACGAGCTCAGCATGGTTGGCCCCTAAATTGTGTAGCAGGACACGAGGTCCAGTTACTAATTAATCGTATCTATAACAAGTTTCCAAACTGAAACTAGCTTTTGAGAACTTTTTTTGAACAAAAGAAGTTCGAAGGGCTTTTCGTAAGTTCTAAAAACTGTGGGAACATTCAGAGAAAGCCATTAAAGTACGCGTAATGGACGTGCAAATGGTTTAGGTATTTGCTAAATTCCCCGTGTTTGGATCAGTCGTAGTAAAGAGTAGGTCAAAACTGTAAATGAGCAATTCTTGTTTTCTGCAAATGCCAACCAAGAGAGCTACTAAACAACCTAACCCCAATCATAACAGAACTCATCTCTAACAACAACCAACAACAAGCAATGCTACTTTCTTAGTAATACTTACTTTGGATAGAGCGGATTGTAAAACGGTGGTTGCAAAATGGCCGCCAGAAATACTAAGAAACAAAAAAGTTAAAAAAAAAAAACATTAAATTAACATAACAATATTTAAAGGTATTGTATTCGAATAAATATACCCGCCCTTAGAGTACCAATTACGTGCGTTTTACCAAAATGTGTTACAATCGCCGGGTTGCTCGCTGGCACAGCTACGGAAATATGCAAAGTAAAATGCTTACATCAAATTACCGAAAGTACAAGTCATGTATAAAAGGCGAACGGTAAAAATGTCACGCTCGAAAATATGAAAATATGAAACAGAATGAGCAGTCAAAGTGAAGTGAAGCCTTAGAGCCGACTGCCTCGTAGCTGCCAGAGTTTATCCCGGTTTCAGTATAAAGACAGCTGCTAGGAGTATTTCTACTCCCCCTGGACGGGATGCTAGTCCAGCGCAGGTCACTCCCCCGAGATTTATTAGATTTCTTAAAATTCTCCGGTGCCCATTGGGTGTGGGAGTTAAATGTCTTCCCCAAGACCACAACACAATGTCCGCGGTCAGGGCTCGAACCCGGACCACTCGCTCCGGGAACGTGCGCACTAACCATGAGGCCACCGCACCTCCAACACAAAGGCAGAGCAAAGGAGAAAATGTTCTTTTCCCAAATAATTTGGTTACAATCCTTTACTAGCCCCCTGTAAGTGAACCCCATCTTTGACCTGGTTCTTGAGGGCAAAGCAAATTTCTTTTGACACAAACAAGACAAAGCCCAATAGATGTTAAACTTACCGATTCGATTTTGCCTCGGTGAGTAGTAGCCATTCACTTGTGAGGGACTTAGAAACCATCTAAGAACGTTGAAAAACGTTACAGAAGAGAGTCAGCGCTATTAAAAATTTTCTATCTTCAAAATATCTAAGATCTGTTGATACTAAAGATGCCATATATCAAGCAGTAGAGATCGTGCTCACTTTCATTTGCCTTGTAGTCCTACGTAACATTCAAGTTGTCCTTATCAGTTTACGATCGTGTTTTCTTGTGCTTATCAGAGTCTACATTAGATTGAAGATGGCCTGCAGTAGCCTGCAGTTTGCCTATATAAAACTGATATATTTTATTCAGCAGGGTTGTCTCAACATCACAGATTTAGAGGCTATGGTATAACTTATTAGAGTGCCGTGCTAATAGATAGATAGATAGATAGATAGATAGATAGATAGATAGATAATCTTTATTTACCCACGGACAACTCACCAGCTATAAATAACAAAAAAAAGTATTTAAAATTAGCGCTCGTATCGTATAGCTACAGAGGCTTTATGTTTCTTTGTCTGCTGTAGCTTTAAAATAAGGCACATTTGAAAACACCAACTGGATAAACACAACAAACAAAAGGATGCCTGTTCCTTACTGGTCTCTGTCAACCGGTTTATCCAGGGAGCTGTACGACTGGTCAGCGGAAAACGCCATGACATTCACAGCATTTTCAAAGAGATTATTCCCCACGTTTAGCTGTAAGATTGAAAAAAAAAAAAAATGAAAGAATAGGGTTAAATTTAGAGGGTTGTGTATTTGTGGCAGTATTTTTTTTTTTTTCACACCGAATGGAATGACATCACTCTTACTGTTAGATGTTCCTGGGACACAACTTACTTCTTTAATTGTGGCCGCTAGCTTTGAAGGATTCTTGATGTAACTTGGATAACCTATATCCTCTGTTATGGCGTTAGCCTACAACAGAAAATCATATCAACGAAAAGAGCAAATTTCTCAAGTGAAGTGGAATTCTAAAGTAAGTGAATTATATACTCCGTCCATTTCATGAATCCACTGGATCTTCCACTTTACAACATTATTTTTGTAGTTTGTTTTGCGTTTCGCTTGTCTTGCAGCGCGGCAAAAGTGGACTTTAAGGGTTCCTCAATTTCACAAATTTCAGAGGAATATCTCTTAACTTAAATGCATCTCACTCAAGCCGCTCACCTTCTCTACTGCGTTGGCTTTTGTCTCTTCGGACATCCAAGGCAGTGTATCTACAGTCTTGATAAACTCATCTTTGATAAGCCTAGTCATCTGTGTTATCTGTATAAAAAGCAAACTGCTGGAAATTCGTTTAACTAATAATAAAGCAATTATCGCGCTGCAGATGGCGGAATGTGGAGTGATATTAGTCAACTTGCGCCTTAGTCTTGGCACTGCCCACTGTGAATCAGGTAGTTCGTGTAGTGTGATGGTATGAGTGGGACTGTAATCAAGGATTTTCACTACAAACGATATCTAGAAAACAGCACGAGCCTTTAAGCGAGTGCAATTTGAAAGAACTTTCAAGTATTACTAGTATTCACAGTCATGTGATAAAAATACGCCTAATATCCTATTTTCATTTAGACAGTAATGATAATTAGTTTGTCTTCCGTATTACTTTGTATTTTTGAAGTAGCGAAGTAAATAAATAAATAAATAAATAAAAAATAAATAGATAAATAAATAAATATAAAACCAAATAAAAACTCGATAATAACGTTATTAACAAATGCCCCGACTCAATTGCGAACAAATTTTGATCATCATCTTGACAAAACGAAGAGTCCTCGTTGATTTTAATGAAGTTAATCTCAGACGGCATGTATGAGCTAGGGAGAAACACATCTGTCCGTAAGGGAGCATAAGCAGCGTTATTCAGTTGAGTAGCTTGTGACATTGAATATTCAAGCTCATAAGTGTTTTCGGCACAACGACTATTTGAAAATGCGTCAAGACTTAACACTACCGTCCAGTCTAAATTGCTGATTAAATTCCATTCTTTACCTTTTCTTTGCTTCCGTCGTCAAACGCTTCATCCACAAACAGCAAGCCGAGAGGCATGCCAAAGACTGGCTGCATTCTGTCGATACACACCTCCCAACGCTGCCTCGTCCTGTTCCCAATAACAGTTACTACATACTCGTCGTAGGCATCCCTGTATTTCTGCGGCATGATTTTGATAAAGTTGTGGATCACCGTCCACATAATGTAGTTGACAACAACCACAGGGTCTCTAATAGGACATGGCAAACAAGATCGTGTTACACATCGATTGATGTAGCGAGTTAAAGGTGCCTTTATATATTTGTAACGATCTGTCTACCTTAAAGAGATCCGTGGCACGCGCAGAAGTGTAGCAGCTCCCGTGAGCTTGTCACGAATCTTTTTAGCTTGGGCGATTCGTTGCCTTATTTCAGTGATGATGTTGTTGTGAATTTTCAGATAGCTGCGTATTACCCTGGGTAGCAGAGAGTTCTTTTTTTCGTAGCAAAGCTGCGATTGTGAGCGACGAAGCCGCGATAACAAAACAATTCTCTAGTGAATATCGATCATATGGTCTGAAATGCGAGAACAAACCAGCCAAGGCAAGCAAAAAAAGATCTATTCCTTTGCTTGTTAGGAGCTGTTCTTGTCTTTGGGTTGGCGGGGGGTGGGGGGGGGGGTGGGGGGCACAGGGGTATCGTTTGTTTGTTGTGTTATTCTCTCAAAGGGTATCGAGCCATTCATGTGAGACCTTACGAAAGCTGCTATCTACGGAACACGTTACTATCCAGTTCAAACTGAGTCCAACAATTTCGTTAGAGCCATCTTCAATTGAGTCGAGTAAACTAAAGCCAGACCAATAACTTACCAATAAGACTTCTAAAGCCAACCTCAAACCATAGTAAAACCACAACCAAAACTAAAGTAATTGCCTGATTACTTTCGACACTCATTTAAAAACCGTTCCATTTGGCATGCAAACCATTATTGCTTTCAATTTGTCGTCATTGCCTTGTTTTTGTTGTTATAGATATCTTGCATACACGTTGGTATTTTGATCAAGCTTTCTTAATTCTTATTTGCAACGTGTGTAAATTAAGGATTGACAGATTGATTGATTGATTGACTGATTGGTTGATTGATTGATTGATTGATTCAGCATTTTGCAGTTTCCATTTGTCTCGATCCACCGTAAGTCCAATACTTGCCCAAATCAACTTAACCATGAATCTTGAGAACAATGAACTTCACTTGTCACACTGTTAAATCAAAGCTTGAATGATTGAAAAATCGGTTACATCCAAATAGGTGAAAAAAAAAAATGATAACACTTACGTCCTGGTCATATTGTCGTAAAAATTGAGAAGTCGACTGTAATACTGTGAGGGATATGCGAGGACTTTCTCGTCTTTCTTGAATTTACGACCTTGCTTGGCGAAAACCGCATTTACCAAGGCAACGAGTTTGTTTAGCTGCGAAGCAAAAGTAGTTAATACAACACATTAAACAGGTACCCGGAACAAAAACATTTCCACAAACCAGTGGTGGAATCCAAGTCACATTTTATAATACTAACATTCTGCGTTTTCTAGTGAACAATGGCTATGCGCATGCGTTATAAATCTCTACGTTTCTTAGCCGTGAAATGACCAAATTCTGCATCGCCTAAGGAACGCGGACGACGACAGCTAATTTTTCATATTTCCATTTGGAATTGAACACCGTCGTTGCATATTTAGCTAAAACACGTTTTAAGACCCATTGGCGCATCAAACAGACATAGTCAATCGCAAAACATAACGTCATTTTATACCAGGCGTCATCCTCGGTGTCGTCGTCGTCCGGCATGCTTTAAAAGTTCCCAACAACGTGACATGACTAAGGCTCCGTCCACACGTGTCCGGATATTTTTGAATCCGCAACATTTTCTTTCTGGATACTGCTACCGTCCACGCGCAGCCGGCGAATTTGACATCGAATCCAGATATTTTTAAATCCTCTATCCAGAGTAGGCAGAAATAAATCCTCAACGAATCCGATAACGTGTGGACGGGTGACTCCGGATATTTTCGAATCCGATGGCGTAGAAATTCGTGTCTAGTCTCTTACCGAACAATAAACCATCGTGGGGGTACAACAGCAACAACAGAGCGAATTTTCCGCCACTCTCGCGCGCTTTACGGCGCATACTCTGAACACATTTTAATGCAGAGGCGCCCTGGGTACTTGAGTGAATCCGGATTCCATCAGATGCTTGTGCACAGGCGTGTTCGATTTGAATATGCTACGTGTGGATGGGGAAATTTTTGAATCCCGAAGAAAATAGTTAAAAAAAATATCCGGATACGTTTGGAAACACAAACGAAATCAGCGAAGAAAAGCGACAGTAAAAGTAGTCGCGTTTG
>JAHPZR010038733.1:17500-20455 GCA_019787425.1 Platygyra sinensis | reverse complement strand
GGCTCTCGTACACTCATCAATATCTGACAATAAAAAAGCGATTTTAAATGCACTTATAACATCGCTAGTAGAGCCACGCAATCAAATTCAGTATACGTAAGCGTGCTGCAAATCTCGACAGTGCTCGCTGATGGCGTCAGCAAATCTCTTCGCCAGAAATTGTTGTTTTCGTGCGAGCGGCCACTGTTAGCGTGGAGAGAGTATTATATTTCGCGACACAGACTCTCGACCCAATGGTCCCAAAACGAAGACAAATTTCCGTCCTTTTCTCTTGGGCTAGAGTTCTCAAATGAGGCAGAAAAAGAGACAAAACAACGGAAAAGGAGACTCGGCATCAGCGCCGTCACGATTCGCTTCACTGTCCGAGGGTGAAACGCAACTGAATTTTTACAAGAAGACACTCTGGTAAAACCAAACAAATGACAAACTGGTCTATGTCAACCTTTATTTAAAGGTAAGCTTAAACTTTTCCGTTTTAAAATTGTTAAATATAAAACTCGAGCTTTCAACATAAAAATTGAAATAAAGCCAATTCCTATTTTGCTTATTTCGCTTACCGCGAACAATCACTTCTGATGTTGTTGTCCGTTTTCGCATCGGATTTGATGCACAATTCCACCGGCTATGTTATAAAACAATTGGTTCATGCTTTTAGCTGTGCACTATCGAGTTATGGAGCATTTGGGAAGTTTGGAGAGCACTCAAGAAGCTAGAGTTGCCCTCGGCTATCACCTCGGGCAACTCTTACTCTTCTTTGGCGCTCTCCAAACTTCCCGCGTGCTCCATAACTCGATAGTGCACGCTAAAGCATGAACCAATTGTTAATTAACAATTAGATTTAAAGTTTGAGATTTCTTTCGCGTGACAGTTGGCAAGGGTACACACCGTTTCAACTATCGCACGTAGAAATGGAGAGCGAAAATCCTATTGTTGCTGAAAACCTTATCTTAATTAACGTCAGAGACACAAAACACAAAACGCAAAGAAGAATCCACATGCTGTTAGACTCCTCACAATCTACAACAGAATATATCGATTGAGTATCCTAGCCAATAACAGCATTTACGATAGAAAACCAATAGAATTATTTTTTTTTGTAGAGATGCTACCTATTGGATAATTTGTTTTGTTCTTTTTTTCTTAATCCTAAACCTAAACCCTAACCCTATTAGTAAATACTGAGGAGTAGAATGCTACCCAATCACGATACTACATATCACGAATAATTGCATCTCGGAAGCTGGGAGACAACATGCGCAAATGAACCATTATTTTGAAAATAAGAGACTCGCATACCAATGTCACAATTTTCTCCCGTAAATCCTTTTGGGCATTTACACTTGTAGGACAAATATCTGTTGGAACATGTCTGCGCAACAGAACAGCTGTGTGTGCCCTCTTTACATTCATCAACGTCCCATTCTAAAATAAATGAATAAATGATAATGTGTAAATATGGCATAAGATAATCCGTAGTGAGACTGAATTATTTGAGGATCTTATGAAAAGTGGTTTATCAAATCAAGCAGAAATGGGGTAGAAGGAGGTAGCAAGACAAGGAGTACAATAAATGTACCATCGGATATTGAAGAGATTATAATAAATATATCAATCGTTAAAGTGGTACTTGCATTTTTTTTTTTTTTTTTTTTTTTTTTCAGGTATATCACACAGAACTCCTTGAAAGAATAAAAACACCGTTTACCGCTTGTAAATATCTGTACTAGTTTTGGAGATATTTAAATTAAATTTACATAGAGCTATCTTAACCAATTTGTATCGCAGACCATTGAAACTTGGTATGCTTATAGTTCTACAGGAAACTCACCTATGGCTTATTTATTTATCATGGCAACTCACTCTTTTCCAGTTTCCACCTACTTGATTTCAAGATGTTAGTGTTTTCTAGCTTAAAAAATGTTAAACGAGGCCAAAAACTTGAGTGAACATATTTATATGCTCACTGGATCAGGTATATCATTTGCAAATATCAAAATGGAATATCAAAAGTGGCCAGAATAGCCTTTAATATTGGGGAGGTATGGAACCCAGTATATTGCCATGGTAACAAAATCTTTAAGCTGGTATTGTGGAGCACATTTAGTAGAATCTTACTACAAAGAATCAAACAGTTCTGAAACTGATTCGGCTGAGATATCTTTTTCATCATATTTGATCAAAATTTGGTTGAGTATATGACGTCATCACTTGGCTAATTTGCGTATTTAAAAAAAACTTGAATATCTCTGGAAAGAAAAGAGATTTGGAAATAGTAAACAATATTTTTCTTAGCCGGGTAAGATGCGATTTTCTTCATTGTACCACTTTAACAACCTGTCAGTCAGTCGGTCAGTCGATGGGTCGGTTGATCAATCAGTCAGTCAATAAGTCATTCCGTCAGTCATTTAGTCATTCAACCAATTAATCACTCCTTCAATGCGTATTCACCATGTGCACCACAGTATCGCATGGGCAAGATGGAACTTGCACCAACTTGTACACATAGAAGCCACTGCAGTTATGAATCTCAATTTCGGTAGTCGCGCTACAACACGACAGAGGCAAGCCGAAGCAAACTGTTCTGGTCACGTTTCCTTCAGCTACGGAAGGATGACTTCCATTGACCCAGCCAGGCATCTCTGTATTACACTTGGCATCCCCAAGGCAACTGTTTGGCATGAATATGCCAGCGCTTCCCATAAAACGGTACCAGCCTGGCTCAGTGATAACATCTTGGTCACAAAACGTCCCCAAGCCAGTTGAAGTCCAGTGTCGGTCAGCTTGATTAAAAACGCTATAGCTGACACATTCCAAGGGAGTCTCGACCAACGCAGAATTATTCGATGATACGCAGCCACTTGAATTGCCTTGAATTGGTAGAAATTAAAAATGTCAAAACTCCGTTGTAACATGAGCCAAAAAATTAACTATCTATAAGACATCAAAACTAACGTG
>JAHPZR010038733.1:7500-12500 GCA_019787425.1 Platygyra sinensis | reverse complement strand
ATTTTCAGATCGTTATCAAGCATTTAAAGAGAGAATCGGCCGTGAGTCGTCTCGCCTTTATCAGCTGTTGTTCGTTAAGACCTATACCTTTACAAAGAACGCGTCTGTGTTTACAGTTATTGCGGGAAATAGACGGAAGCTCGGTAGGATTGTATTTAAACCCAAAACATTTTTTTTCTCTAAAGCATTTCTTACAATGAAGAGTAATTATGAGTAACTTCCAGAACAATTGCGTTTTCAAAAGCTATCGGGAACATTCATTTTCGCCTGTCTTGCGAGACGCTGAACAAGTAATGTTTTGAGTTCAGTCGTTAAAGTTTCCAAGGTCTTTATTAATTGTTTGAAAGCACATAAAAGAATTTAAAAGTCCGGTGGCCATAAAAAAAAGAGTAAAATAACTGGATAAGAGTAAATTTCTAAGTGATTGTAATACTGTGGAGCAATATTAAAAACAAGAACATCTTGCAGAAATGCTGGAAACGCGACACAATTATTGAAGACTGTTTTCGCAGCTGTCAATATTGGTTAGTATTTAAGGTGGCTAAGCTTATTGACCTGCGTCTTGGTTACATTCTTAACTCGCGTAAGATTCTGTGAAATGAGGGATCCTCTTTTTCATGATCGCCCTGAATTGTTGATACAGAATTAATGAAGTAACGAAACCAATTTTTCGCCCAAATTATGGCTTTCTTTTCTAAAAGTGTCGCTAATTCGAAAGTTTTACTTGCGCAATAAAAAAAAAAGAAAGGTTTGATTGTTCCGACTTTCTTTACCGAGATATCCAAATTAGACATTACCTTTTTCCTCAACTCTAAAACGCATCCATCGCGTAGGTAATTGTTTCTAGACACTAATTTTGAGGTCTGAACAAAGTCGTGGGACATGATAAACACTATGTATGTATAAACTGTCAACAGGAGGAAACAGTTCCCAGTGGCATGGACCTGAACAACTGTGAAATACTACGTTTTTGTTTTGATCTTTGAGCACATTTTATGAATATATACTTTTTGCAAGAAAGGGACAATGGAAAGACAGTTACTCTACTTTATTTATACAGTTATCTATCTTTGCCATAATACAAGTAGCTCTACAACCTCTCTGCTTATTTCTCAAGCACATTGCTAAGTTTTTTAGAAATTTCCTTTGGCCCAGGGCGCTTAATCGGCTTTTTTTTTTTCTCGCAAAACTAATAGCTCAAGCACAGGAGTTTTCAGAATTATATGATGTTGTGCTATCTTTTGAAAAAAAATTAATTATTCTGGCGTTCTAGGGTAAATTCTCAGCTTCGTTTTTTATTCTCCTTATAAGGGTCCTTTCACTTACAGGTTTTGTTGACCAAGAGCTTAACAATGATATGCACAACCACATGCTATTTCTAGAAAGCCTCAGCAACCTAAAAACCAAACATTATGTTCACGCATAATGTTATTTATGTCGAGCCATGACAGTCACGCAATGGTCTGTAACCTGGTTTATGTCAACTATCACCCCGGATGATAGAGGGGGCGTTCCCTCGAGGATAAAAGATATTTCTCTTGAGCAACTCGCCCTTCTTCCCTTGGCCCTCGTACCGTTGGTATCTCGAAAGGAAAACATTTTTCCCGCCCCCCATCCCCTGTTACTAGACATCAGATTGTTCTTTTACATTTAGAAATGTGGGTGCGTCTTTTTCGCCCCACCTTTGCTGAACAATGGAAATCTTGTAGATTTAATGTGTTGCCACAATTAATTGTCCTGGGTCGTATTAAACACGCCACCTGTGTGGCCAAATTCATCCAACTCATGTGTTTAGATTCATTGCGCATTCTTCAGCAAACTAGTGCGACTGCAAGCAGAGTTAGCGTTCCGTAGATATAGAGTCATGCATCGATATAAATATATTTACCCATATATATCTAAAACGTGCATTTCACGCTAACATTTTTTTACACGTATGATCAATAATTCACAGTTCGAGATTTCTATCGCCCGTTAGTTCATAAAAAATGGAGGGAAAATATTTTTTTGTTCAGTATAAATCTACTAGTCGTTTAAAATTTCATCTAGAACCTCTTCCCAGAAATGTAAAGAAGCGTCTGCTATTTTGTTAGCAGCCGCACACTGCTGGACTTCTCACTATCCACTAAACAATTAGATTTGAGTTCGAGATTTCTATTTAAACAATAGAGTGTTTCTGTCGAGGAACTATCGGCTGATAGTTGCCCCGCGGAAATTTGATGTTCTTAAAACTAGCATATTTGCCCGAGAAGCGACGCTTCGCGGGCAAATATGCTAGTTTTAAGAACATCAAATTTCCGCGGGGCAACTATCAGCCGATAGTTCCTCGACAGAAACACTCTATTGTTTAAATAGAAATCTCGAACTCAAAATCTAATTGTTTAGTGGATAGTGAGAAGTCCAGCAGTGTGCGGCTGCTAACAAAATAGCAGACGCTTCTTTACATTTCTGGGAAGAGGTTCTAGATGAAATTTTAAACGACTAGTAGATTTATACTGAACAAAAAAATATTTTCCCTCCATTTTTTATGAACTAACGGGCGATAGAAATCTCGAACTGTGAATTATTGATCATACGTGTAAAAAAATGTTAGCGTGAAATGCACGTTTTAGATATATATGGGTAAATATATTTATATCGATGCATGACTCTATATCTACGGAACGCTAACTCTGCTTGCAGTCGCACTAGTTTGCTGAAGAATGCGCAATGAATCTAAACACATGAGTTGGATGAATTTGGCCACACAGGTGGCGTGTTTAATACGACCCAGGACAATTAATTGTGGCAACACATTAAATCTACAAGATTTCCATTGTTCAGCAAAGGTGGGGCGAAAAAGACGCACCCACATTTCTAAATGTAAAAGAACAATCTGATGTCTAGTAACAGGGGATGGGGGGGCGGGAAAAATGTTTTCCTTTCGAGATACCAACGGTACGAGGGCCAAGGGAAGAAGGGCGAGTTGCTCAAGAGAAATATCTTTTATCCTCGAGGGAACGCCCCCTCTATCATCCGGGGTGATAGTTGACATAAACCAGGTTACAGACCATTGCGTGACTGTCATGGCTCGACATAAATAACATTATGCGTGAACATAATGTTTGGTTTTTAGGTTGCTGAGGCTTTCTAGAAATAGCATGTGGTTGTGCATATCATTGTTAAGCTCTTGGTCAACAAAACCTGTAAGTGAAAGGACCCTTATAAGGAGAATAAAAAACGAAGCTGAGAATTTACCCTAGAACGCCAGAATAATTAATTTTTTTTCAAAAGATAGCACAACATCATATAATTCTGAAAACTCCTGTGCTTGAGCTATTAGTTTTGCGAGAAAAAAAAAAAGCCGATTAAGCGCCCTGGGCCAAAGGAAATTTCTAAAAAACTTAGCAATGTGCTTGAGAAATAAGCAGAGAGGTTGTAGAGCTACTTGTATTATGGCAAAGATAGATAACTGTATAAATAAAGTAGAGTAACTGTCTTTCCATTGTCCCTTTCTTGCAAAAAGTATATATTCATAAAATGTGCTCAAAGATCAAAACAAAAACGTAGTATTTCACAGTTGTTCAGGTCCATGCCACTGGGAACTGTTTCCTCCTGTTGACAGTTTATACATACATAGTGTTTATCATGTCCCACGACTTTGTTCAGACCTCAAAATTAGTGTCTAGAAACAATTACCTACGCGATGGATGCGTTTTAGAGTTGAGGAAAAAGGTAATGTCTAATTTGGATATCTCGGTAAAGAAAGTCGGAACAATCAAACCTTTCTTTTTTTTTTATTGCGCAAGTAAAACTTTCGAATTAGCGACACTTTTAGAAAAGAAAGCCATAATTTGGGCGAAAAATTGGTTTCGTTACTTCATTAATTCTGTATCAACAATTCAGGGCGATCATGAAAAAGAGGATCCCTCATTTCACAGAATCTTACGCGAGTTAAGAATGTAACCAAGACGCAGGTCAATAAGCTTAGCCACCTTAAATACTAACCAATATTGACAGCTGCGAAAACAGTCTTCAATAATTGTGTCGCGTTTCCAGCATTTCTGCAAGATGTTCTTGTTTTTAATATTGCTCCACAGTATTACAATCACTTAGAAATTTACTCTTATCCAGTTATTTTACTCTTTTTTTTATGGCCACCGGACTTTTAAATTCTTTTATGTGCTTTCAAACAATTAATAAAGACCTTGGAAACTTTAACGACTGAACTCAAAACATTACTTGTTCAGCGTCTCGCAAGACAGGCGAAAATGAATGTTCCCGATAGCTTTTGAAAACGCAATTGTTCTGGAAGTTACTCATAATTACTCTTCATTGTAAGAAATGCTTTAGAGAAAAAAAATGTTTTGGGTTTAAATACAATCCTACCGAGCTTCCGTCTATTTCCCGCAATAACTGTAAACACAGACGCGTTCTTTGTAAAGGTATAGGTCTTAACGAACAACAGCTGATAAAGGCGAGACGACTCACGGCCGATTCTCTCTTTAAATGCTTGATAACGATCTGAAAATTTTATTCACTTTTTCTCAAGGAAATTACTTAATTTTTCTAGTACATTTAAATATGACTTTTGAAATTCGTGGTTCCGTTTTCGTTTCAGATGGATACACCAAAATCTCAAAATAACCACAAAATACTATCAAAATGATTTGCATTCATTGAGTTTCACAGCTGGAAGTATTTTCTTCCTTTATTAATTAAAGAGTTGATGACGTCTATCGACTTTTAGCCGGAAAAAGAGGTATTTTGCTATTTCTAAATGTTGGACATACATGACAGCTGTAAGGACGGGCTACAATGATTTTGTTACGCTCCAGTCGTTATTCAAAGGTATTCTATATTTCTAGCATTTTTTTGTTTTTAGTTTTAAATCTCCACATTACCTTCCTGGTGTTAATAGTGAGTAATATAATTTCATATTTCCAATGAATTTTTTTTTTATTTTCTATTTACTTATATTTTTTTATTGGCAGGTGGTTACCTTATTTCTTCTTTACGGA
>JAHPZR010038733.1:0-2500 GCA_019787425.1 Platygyra sinensis | reverse complement strand
TACTGTGGTGCACATGGTGAATACGCATTGAAGGAGTGATTAATTGGTTGAATGACTAAATGACTGACGGAATGACTTATTGACTGACTGATTGATCAACCGACCCATCGACTGACCGACTGACTGACAGGTTGTTAAAGTGGTACAATGAAGAAAATCGCATCTTACCCGGCTAAGAAAAATATTGTTTACTATTTCCAAATCTCTTTTCTTTCCAGAGATATTCAAGTTTTTTTTAAATACGCAAATTAGCCAAGTGATGACGTCATATACTCAACCAAATTTTGATCAAATATGATGAAAAAGATATCTCAGCCGAATCAGTTTCAGAACTGTTTGATTCTTTGTAGTAAGATTCTACTAAATGTGCTCCACAATACCAGCTTAAAGATTTTGTTACCATGGCAATATACTGGGTTCCATACCTCCCCAATATTAAAGGCTATTCTGGCCACTTTTGATATTCCATTTTGATATTTGCAAATGATATACCTGATCCAGTGAGCATATAAATATGTTCACTCAAGTTTTTGGCCTCGTTTAACATTTTTTAAGCTAGAAAACACTAACATCTTGAAATCAAGTAGGTGGAAACTGGAAAAGAGTGAGTTGCCATGATAAATAAATAAGCCATAGGTGAGTTTCCTGTAGAACTATAAGCATACCAAGTTTCAATGGTCTGCGATACAAATTGGTTAAGATAGCTCTATGTAAATTTAATTTAAATATCTCCAAAACTAGTACAGATATTTACAAGCGGTAAACGGTGTTTTTATTCTTTCAAGGAGTTCTGTGTGATATACCTGAAAAAAAAAAAAAAAAAAAAAAAAAATGCAAGTACCACTTTAACGATTGATATATTTATTATAATCTCTTCAATATCCGATGGTACATTTATTGTACTCCTTGTCTTGCTACCTCCTTCTACCCCATTTCTGCTTGATTTGATAAACCACTTTTCATAAGATCCTCAAATAATTCAGTCTCACTACGGATTATCTTATGCCATATTTACACATTATCATTTATTCATTTATTTTAGAATGGGACGTTGATGAATGTAAAGAGGGCACACACAGCTGTTCTGTTGCGCAGACATGTTCCAACAGATATTTGTCCTACAAGTGTAAATGCCCAAAAGGATTTACGGGAGAAAATTGTGACATTGGTATGCGAGTCTCTTATTTTCAAAATAATGGTTCATTTGCGCATGTTGTCTCCCAGCTTCCGAGATGCAATTATTCGTGATATGTAGTATCGTGATTGGGTAGCATTCTACTCCTCAGTATTTACTAATAGGGTTAGGGTTTAGGTTTAGGATTAAGAAAAAAAGAACAAAACAAATTATCCAATAGGTAGCATCTCTACAAAAAAAAATAATTCTATTGGTTTTCTATCGTAAATGCTGTTATTGGCTAGGATACTCAATCGATATATTCTGTTGTAGATTGTGAGGAGTCTAACAGCATGTGGATTCTTCTTTGCGTTTTGTGTTTTGTGTCTCTGACGTTAATTAAGATAAGGTTTTCAGCAACAATAGGATTTTCGCTCTCCATTTCTACGTGCGATAGTTGAAACGGTGTGTACCCTTGCCAACTGTCACGCGAAAGAAATCTCAAACTTTAAATCTAATTGTTAATTAACAATTGGTTCATGCTTTAGCGTGCACTATCGAGTTATGGAGCACGCGGGAAGTTTGGAGAGCGCCAAAGAAGAGTAAGAGTTGCCCGAGGTGATAGCCGAGGGCAACTCTAGCTTCTTGAGTGCTCTCCAAACTTCCCAAATGCTCCATAACTCGATAGTGCACAGCTAAAAGCATGAACCAATTGTTTTATAACATAGCCGGTGGAATTGTGCATCAAATCCGATGCGAAAACGGACAACAACATCAGAAGTGATTGTTCGCGGTAAGCGAAATAAGCAAAATAGGAATTGGCTTTATTTCAATTTTTATGTTGAAAGCTCGAGTTTTATATTTAACAATTTTAAAACGGAAAAGTTTAAGCTTACCTTTAAATAAAGGTTGACATAGACCAGTTTGTCATTTGTTTGGTTTTACCAGAGTGTCTTCTTGTAAAAATTCAGTTGCGTTTCACCCTCGGACAGTGAAGCGAATCGTGACGGCGCTGATGCCGAGTCTCCTTTTCCGTTGTTTTGTCTCTTTTTCTGCCTCATTTGAGAACTCTAGCCCAAGAGAAAAGGACGGAAATTTGTCTTCGTTTTGGGACCATTGGGTCGAGAGTCTGTGTCGCGAAATATAATACTCTCTCCACGCTAACAGTGGCCGCTCGCACGAAAACAACAATTTCTGGCGAAGAGATTTGCTGACGCCATCAGCGAGCACTGTCGAGATTTGCAGCACGCTTACGTATACTGAATTTGATTGCGTGGCTCTACTAGCGATGTTATAAGTGCATTTAAAATCGCTTTTTTATTGTCAGATATTGATGAGTGTACGAGAGCCTCAGACAAATGCGACCTTGACGCATTTTGCAACAAT
>JAHPZR010038727.1:0-10000 GCA_019787425.1 Platygyra sinensis | reverse complement strand
CTGATGATATTTAGCTAAACAAATACAGCTATTTTAACGTTAATCTTATTTAAGCGTCAAGACCAAAAGGCACAATCTGGTATAGGCAAAAGTGTAGAGGTCTGTTCTGCATCGTCAAATATTAATGCAATATCAACTATACGTTCGGGAACACCCTGGTTGCTTGGCAAGACTTTTTTATGGGTGCAAGATGATTGAGGATCTTTGCAGATGATCCAAGTATTTTTTATTCCTAAAATGAATTGCAAAGAGTTATCAATGAGAAACTTGACAATGTCTTCAAATACGGTGGTCCTAATATGCTGTCAATTAGCTTCAAAAAGACTAATTACATGATAATAGACTCACCAAAGAAGAAAACTATATATCAGTATAACAACTTGTCATATAGAACAAAATCCCAGATCAATTACCTGGATGTCCTCATTGATGAACACCTAAAAATTGGGATGCCATGCTCCAACACATTAACAACAAACTGTCGAAAAACGTTGGAATTTTATTCAAGGTCAGGCATTCTATGCATTTAACACTCGAACAATTGTACTACACTCTTATATATATTCCATATCTTAACGATGGGTTAATGAGCTGGGGCACTGCATGCCAAACCAAATTAAGTAAAATCAAAGTAAGTCAAAGTAATTGCCTTCGGTGCATCTTCTTTACAAGTAAAAGAGAAAGTCGTGCACCATACTTTACACTATTAGGAATCTTAAAATTATAAAACATTATTAAATTAAAAATTTCCGGCCTTGTGCAGAAAATTCAATTCCGAAAAAAAGGAAACACCTTCTGCTCTCTATGATTTGGTACAACTCGCTTCCCAGTTCATAATTATAGTACTAGATATGCCACTAACCAGAACCTATATAGGCGACCTTCTAGATCAAATTATGGCCTTGCAAGGTTGAGAGTAGTGGGATCACAAATCTGGGAGGTAATACCCATTGAAGTTAAGTGTCTGCCATTTAATACCTTCAAAAAAGAATACAAGCGTCTTTTACTAGACAGTCAGCGAATAAATTTCAATTATTATTTAGCATTATCGATTAATTAATTACTTAATTAATTAATTAATTAATTAATCTATTTTACTTAGCTCACTACCTTAAATAGTGATTACCTATGTATATTCTGTAAATATAAACCGCCCCTCACTAGTAACTGCACTGTGGTACAGTCGGAGTGTGGTAGTGGCTAACTCGAAAGCTCTGCTCCTTTGGCCACTACGCACTATTTCAAATTAATGCCTAGTGAACATGTAAGGTAGCTTTGCTTTTTTGTCTTTTGTTTTTACCTTTCTATTGTTGTCACTTAATATTATGCTTGAGTAAGTGTGAATAAACTGTGTGTGTGTGTGTGTGTGTGTGTGAACGAACATTCTGTTTTGCCACCCTATTTGTCATGCGCAGTTAGAGTCAAAACGGACCCTCTGTTGTCGGTGACAGTGGCGTTGAGGTCATGCTCTTGGGTAGTTTGCCGCCGACTTTATCGCAGGTGCACATACAGATCTGTATTTGTCTCAGTAGGCGTGATTTCTATCATTATCAGGGAATTTTAGTACTTAACAACGTAAATTTGGGGGTAATACTGCCCATTTTCGAAGGAGACCATCTGCTCTAACCATAATGATGTAACGATGATGGCGTTGTTTGAGAGATTGGATACTTTGATCAGCTTGCGTGTGTCATCTTTTAAGTCCAGAGCTAAGACATCAGAGTTGACTCTTTGTTTAGTATTGCCCCAGCTGTAAGGATTGAATGGGATTGATAGCATCTGCAAAAAGAACAAAATAATTTTTATCGATTGCACGACATTTGACTAAAGCTTGATATTTGGCCAGCCAAAATGGTGGACTGACTGCCACCCTCTTGGTTGTTGATGTCCGTAACAATCTGGGAAATTAAATTGGAACTAACAAGTTATTCATACCTCTTTATACTAGATAAAAATATCGATTAATCTACCTGAGTATCAACAAAACTTGCCCCTGGTATTCTAGACACCAATGCTCTCGTATCAGCTGGCAAAACATATCTGCCATCTCTGCCATGAATATTTAATCCTACAAACTTATCCTTGCTATGGCGCCTTAAGGTGACTCGACCCAGTTTTTTTTGGGGGGGTACCATCCTACTTTGAAGCTCTCTGGTATCCCCACCTTTACTTTTATCGTAAGTCTAACACATAGAATGGATAACATATAGATCAATCTACAATATAACATAAATTTTTGAGGCGATCGGAGTAAATGTCACGTGGTTATAATGCCACGCCCCTTTGAGGTCTGAGTCGAAAATCTGCTGTTGCTGGCATTTTTTCGTGAAAATCTCTCGGCTACACATAGCGCGCATTAGTGCCTTGCGCTGACCAGAGTCTCGCCAAAATCGCAAAGACCCAATTCGAGAAATTTAGCAGTTTCCAAATTTAGGTCATAATTTATGCGAAAATGGTAAGCAAACTTTACACGATTATATCTTATAAACTATGCAAGTGATCCCTTTATTTTGGGGATCGTTAGAACAGATGGGTCCTTGCAAGTCAGCAAAAAGCTTTAGGGCCTTGTAAATGCGCACGATTTCGAGCAAAGCAAACATATAGAAATTATAGTTTTAGCTATTTGTTGACGTTTGTCAGTGTTTAAGAGTCCTTCTCACAAAAAAAGCATTTTCTTAAAAATTCGTAGTTTTTTTCCCTTCAAATTTTTTCAGGGCCACAATAGATTAACTAACTACCTGGATTTTGAATTTCATGGTCATTGAAAAACTCTGACATTATCTTCTATAAGCCCAAACGCGAGTAAACATTGAAGATTTTTAGCGTTTTGCCTGAGTTTGTGCTTTGGGAATTGTCTATTGTTTCTAGTCTGTCATTGTACGGCATTCTTGCTCAGCACGCGTGCAATGACCACGCTTGGCTGTCTTCCGAATGCTCTCCGAGATATGGTAATTTTGGTACGACCTGAGACAGGCGATTGCGTGAAACATAAAGGTTCAACTCAATTCTCGTGCGTCTTGTGCCTTTGCAAAAAAATCAACAAATGCTACACACTAAATCTACTTACTATTAAAAAATAACATTCTTTACATGGGCACAAGACACAAGGGCACAAGACGCACGAGAATTGAGTTGAACCTTTATGTATCACGCAATCGCCTGTCTCAGGTCGTACCAAAATTACCATATCTCGGAGAGCATTCGGAAGACAGCCAAGCGTGGTCATTGCACGCGTGCTGAGCAAGAATGCCGTACAATGACAGACTAGAAACAATAGACAATTCCCAAAGCACAAACTCAGGCAAAACGCTAAAAATCTTCAATGTTTACTCGCGTTTGGGCTTATAGAAGATAATGTCAGAGTTTTTCAATGACCATGAAATTCAAAATCCAGGTAGTTAGTTAATCTATTGTGGCCCTGAAAAAATTTGAAGGGAAAAAAACTACGAATTTTTAAGAAAATGCTTTTTTTGTGAGAAGGACTCTTAAACACTGACAAACGTCAACAAATAGCTAAAACTATAATTTCTATATGTTTGCTTTGCTCGAAATCGCGCGCATTTACAAGGCCCTAAAGCTTTTTGCTGACTTGCAAGGACCCATCTGTTCTAACGATCCCCAAAATAAAGGGATCACTTGCATAGTTTATAAGATATAATCGTGTAAAGTTTGCTTACCATTTTCGCATAAATTATGACCTAAATTTGGAAACTGCTAAATTTCTCGAATTGGGTCTTTGCGATTTTGGCGAGACTCTGGTCAGCGCAAGGCACTAATGCGCGCTATGTGTAGCCGAGAGATTTTCACGAAAAAATGCCAGCAACAGCAGATTTTCGACTCAGACCTCAAAGGGGCGTGGCATTATAACCACGTGACATTTACTCCGATCGCCTCAAAAATTTATGTTATATTGTAGATTGATCTATATGTTATCCATTCTATGTGTTAGACTTACGATAAAAGTAAAGGTGGGGATACCAGAGAGCTTCAAAGTAGGATGGTACCCCCCCCAAAAAACTGGGTCGACTCACCTTAATGTTATGGTTAATTCTGTCGTATCAATCGATATCATTTCCTCATCCGGGATTCTTAGGGTAAACACTGCCTCTGTAACCAGTCATGGAAGTCGTGACTAAACTTTTACCCTGAGAAGAAAAAATAATGAAAATCAGACAAAAAAACGTGATATAAGTGCTATATTGACCCAACATCAAAGTAACGTCTGGTGAATTACAGTCGCAAGAGGACACGGCGCTTACTCAAAGTAACAATTTGGTTCCAGCATTTTCCTAGTAGTTATACCTTGACAGATCCATTATACCACCCTTTATCTAGTGATGCTACAGCTGCCTACACGACGAAAAGCTCTCTTTCGACAGTTTTACAGGAAGAAATAGCTTTTAAAAACAAGTCTGTAACTGCCTTCCAAACATCCTTTCAACATATTATTTGATAATGCATTAATAACGTGTTCTCTTTGTTTTTGTTAAGTAAGTAAATGTTGGAAATAGTGTTGCTTTAGCTACGCATACTCCATGACGTCATGAGTCTTAACCATCATATTGTACTGTAAGTAAGTTTTGTGGTTTTTTTTTCCCTTTTATTTTCTTTTCTTTTTCTCCTATGTATATTAAAATAAAAATAAAAACAAAGTGGGAAGTAAAAAAAAAAACCCTTTATCTAGTGATGCTACGATGTTAGTATCACAAAAACGCTCAGCCATTGGTGAGCAAATAATAGGTTACCATAGCAACAGTACAACCTGTCAGAAACACCCTTGATTAATAACCACTGTTTTATATTATAATTTAATAATTAGCTGGAAACTTCATAGTTAAAGGAGATCACTCAAAGAAGCGTTCTATTTTGTCTTCGCCTCTAAAAATTCCCTGCTATCCTAAGCAAATCGGTCACGAGAGAAGCCCAAAATTCGACTTTGGAGGCCGCCTTTTTAAAAGCGGCTAGGGCTTGTTTATGTGACGTAATTCTGTGCGTCCCGAGCAAAATTGCCCGGAAGGAGAAAAAACCTGCAACTGAGTTTGAATCCTTCACAAAGTCAGCAAAATGATTTTTTTCCCGAGCCATCCTTTTCGGAGTTTAGAGCAATTTTGGCTCAAAATAATAGGGCTCAAGAGCAGCCATAACCCAGAGTGGTAGCTAAAAGGCTGGTCGGAAGCAATGTTGACAAAAATGTCTCGGACGGAATGAAGTTGCGAAAACGCGGCCTGGTTGCTGAGTACTGGTCAAAGTGGCACTAATAACGGCAAATAATAGCTAGCACTTTGTGACTAGGCGCATTTAGTATAATCAAAATACCAGAAGATTTAGTTCGAGAACTGATTCCTAGTTTTGCTTCCCTTCTCAGTGTCAGATTGGACAAAATGAAAGTTACTATTTTATTGATTTCTTCACTCTGTGACACATTTATCGTACCGTCCGGCCCAGGCTTAAAAATTGTATTTTGCCTGAAGAATGAGAAAAGGCAGGGAAAATATATCTGGGTACAGTAATGGCTCAATTTAGCACCGAGGGTGCTGACTTACTTTCTGGTTGCGCAAGGGAGTCCCCCTATTGGAGGCAGGGTTGCTTATCGGGTTCAGGGCGCCCGGGTATTGTGACTCAAGAATGGAACCAATATTCATAATCATTACACATTTCTCGTTTCAATATGTCTAGTCTTATGTTCATGGTCGAAAGGATGCTACATAAATCGCTTGTCTATTTCATGACCTTGGGAGGGTGGGAGATGGTTATTAGAGTGGGACTTGTTAGGATACGGTCACTTGTTAAATAAAGTAACCAGGGTGGATGAGTCACGAACGAGATAAGTAAAACACTTTAATGTTCAGAGAATTAGAAAAGAGTAAACGAAGGATTCACCTCAATTTTTCTCTCTGTTTTTTCCGATGTTTATCAAGTTATCAAACACTCGTGAAAGTTTGCCGAGGAGAACTCACAGACTGGCCTCTGAATCGTGCTTCAAAAAAAACCATTACTCCTCCATCAAACGACCACTGCTAAACACTTGTAATTAATTGTGCACCACGCGTGGCCTTTCATGGTAATATTCATTTTGCTGATCGCCACGTTAGACTAATAGGTCGGGAGTAAATTTCTGCTCAGTTCGCTGAGCTGATCCTGATTATTACTGCTTTGAAAATCCCCAGTCACGCCATTCCTCTACTTCCAATAGTGTCCTGTAAGTTGTCTTCCAAGACTTTCTATTGCGATTTTAAGGCAGACCCTGGATTCCACCATTTCAAGAGAAGATGAAGAGTAAGAGCTTTTATTCCCAAGGTAATCCCAAGGAAATGGTACCCCATCCTCCTCTATTAATGTTACAACGCACGTTAAGTATATGCTTTCGTGGTGAAAGAAAATGGATTTAGAGCCGCTTGGGTTGCCCATATAAGTGTTGTATTAGCGACACAGGATTGCCTATTTCTGGACCCCTTCACCCCTGCCCCCCCCCTCCCCTCTACAAGCTTCCGGCCCTAGTTATTAAAACAGAATGCTATACCCAGTCGAGTCACTGTCCCTTTTACTAGAGTGATAGGAAATTTACTCTTTAACGGGTGTCACATCTAAACTAGGATATGAAAAATTAAAAAAAAAAATTCATTTAAGGGTAAAATTAATTAATGTGTGATGCCTTACGAAATGTTTATCACTTCTCTGATCTAAATGCATTGCTGCTCATTAAGAACAAACTGACTCGTAAGATTAATTGCAAAAAAGCAGTTTGAGCATCCTGTTCTATTGTAAACAGGAAATTTTCATCTCAGTGTTTCTGGAAAGTAGAATCTTTATGCACGTCATATTGACGCTACTGCTGCCACCCTTGTCGACGAAGTTTTTTCAAGCAATAGCTGGAAAAATTCATCATAACAACTACACCTCAAATAATGTCAAACGCAGCGGCCATTGTCATCTGCAGTATTATTTCTCTTGAATGCGTATTCATTTTAATTGGAAATATTTTCACCATTTACGTTTTCTGGACTCATCGAAAACACCTGAAGCGAACATTATCTCTTCTTATAAACTTAGCTGTCGTAGATCTCCTTGTTGGATTAACTGAACCAATTGCAATAGGGACAATGACAATTCCACGGCACTTTGAAGAGGACGGATCCATGATATCGACCCAGGACAATATTTCAAGCATGCTTCCAACAATGTTTTCGTGCTTGTCATTATTTTCCCTTGCCCTTATCTCCGTGGAACGTGCTTATGCCGTGATTTTGCCGCTTCGCCATCGTGTCACCAGTAACAAATGGTATATTTGTAGTCTCTTTATTGTCTGGTCGGCAGGAATGGTTGTGGGTGCAGCGTTTCTTTTACACCAAGCCAAGTTGTTGAGATACTATTTCTGTCAAATAATCGTCTGTTCAATGATCTTATTCTCTCTTATAATAATTTGTGCAAGCTATTTGAGTATTCGAAAGAAAATCCACAGCAGATTTCCCGCCATTCATCATCATAGACGGAACGATGAGGAACAAAACATCAAACTATCGAGAACCCTGTTCATTGTAATTGCTGCGTCGTTTGTTTGTTGGCTTCCAGGAACTGTGTTATACTTCATATACGTTGTTGGTAAACATGTTATACCTATGTCTGTTCTTTATAGTGGCACACTTTTTAATATAGCAAGCTCTTTTGTCAACCCAGTCATCTATATACTTAGGATGCCTATTTTTAAGGAACCGTTCGCGAAATTAAGACCAAAAAAATGGCAAGAAATCTTAATGGTAACTTAGAGCCTCGAGCACGCAGAACCGATAATCAACTAGTACAACAAGTTATAGGTAATGTAAAAGAAATTCCCAATAGTTAAAATCTGATTATTAAAATCTGATTATCGAAAGAACGTGCTAGATGAGTAGGACTATGAGAAATCCTATGATTGGTAATTCTACGAAGAGATCGAAAACTCGCCCAACAGAAATCTTGCCTAAAGGTAATTTCAAAATCGAGGACAATGAATGTCATATTGTTTTAAGAGTGTACGACATCAGCTGTGGTACTGCACATATAAAAACATGAGGCATGCTGGTATGCAATTTCTCGTTCTTATAAATTATTTTACCATTACAAGTTCATAAATTTGAGCTTAAAAATGTGAACTTAACTAAGAAATCGACGCATTATTCGTACTTCTGAAAAAAATAAAATAAAATAAAAATAACGCAAGGTTTTAAAGTAAAAATCCACTTCACTCCACAGTTGGAAAATTTGATATCTAATATATTATTAACCTTTCAGATAAGATGGAATAAAATAAACATCTTAATGCTAGATCTACATAATAAAGTTCAAAGAAATTGTTTTCTTTCTCCAGCAACAACAACATAAGCAGCTGGTTTAGAAAACAACCTGTGCTTCTGGTCTGTAACACTTCATGACTGAAAAAATATCTAAAAAAATGCTTTTGGTAATAATTAACCATATTTGAAATTCTGCGTTTGGCTCAATTTTTGTCTCTTTCTTGCATTCGGTGAACATACGCAGCTGGTTTAGAAAACAAGCTGTGCTTCTGTTCTGTAACACTTCTTGACTGAAAAAAATAAAAAAAATGCTTTAGGTAATAATTTATTATATTTGAAATTCTGCGTTTGGCTCAATTTTTGTCTCTTTCTTGCATCCGGGATTTCATCCTTTCTGAAATGTTGGTTATTTATTATATTTAATCCTTGAGTTATATTTCTCCTTTACGGCGACTTATGGGTGAAGTTGATCGATATAATTAAAAGAAACCGTCCTGCATGTACGCTACTGCGTGGGGAAAATATATTTGAAAATCTCTTTATAATAAGTATACATGAACTTACTGTGTTTGCTGTTTCTTCATTAAGTTTCACTTTGTTTTCAAACTCATCAGTACAATATTAAGTCGGTGCTGGGTTTTAATTCAGTCATAGAAATATAAGTGAATTAAGGAAAACCGTCTACTCCAAAGGTAGGTGTTTGTCGAAATTGAAGAATCATTTTTATTTTTTTCCAATCTTGCAAATTTAGGAGAAATGTCGAGGACAGTTTTAGCATTACTTTGTTTTCTTTTGGTGACCGAAAGTCTCAACATCTGCACTGGAAATGCTTTCGCCGTATTCTGTTTTCAGGAATCAACGTAATCGGTAGGAAGTGAAGTTGCTAACTCCTACTAAACCTTGCACTTGCCCTGCTTTTTGTGGATGTGATGTATCCAGTATCGCTCAAAAACTTCCTGTTCTCAGTTGTGCCAATGAAATCTTCATTAACTGACAAAGTTATCCTTCCATTTCGTCACCGAACAGCAAGCACTTGTAACCTTTGCCGTATCACATTTACTTGGCTTTCTGCGACTTTTTTTATGCTCTACCAGCTCAGTTTAGGATCTTGGACACGATGCATTCAATTCTGGTGCTGGATTCGATTGCTTCGTTGTGCCTCCTCGTTGTTTGCACAATTTATAACATGTTATGTTTCCGTTCGAAGGCAGAGGAAAGTAATCAAATTAACAAATAAAGAAGCCTAAGCAGTGTATTACACTATGCTAAAACACGATAGTCATTTTAGAACACGAGGGAAATGTAGAAAACACGAGCCGATGGCGAGTGTTTTCTACATTTCTCGAGTGTTCTCAAATGACTAGAGAAAACATAGATTTTTGACCAATCAGAACGCGCGCAGGGTCCTATCTATATTTTAAAGCATAATATGCAACGCAACAAAAAACTCTCGAAAACGTTGTTTATAGTTATAGACTTCTCATGTCCGGTAAGAGATGCTCTTCATTTAGAAAACTCCCTTGACAACCCTGTCGTGTATAACTGTGGGAAGCAATTGTTTAAGAAAGCACTAAACAGATTACTTAAAAGACGTCAAAGAAAAAAAAAACAACACTGAATTACCTCAGTTCTAGGCTTAATTTTTTTCAATTCGTAATAATGGCATTAGTTAAAATTATAGTTTGTTGGTAACGCATACAACTTGCCTGAACACACATATATAAGGGGAG
>JAHPZR010038725.1:0-10496 GCA_019787425.1 Platygyra sinensis | reverse complement strand
CCTAGGGGACTGGCAACTAATGTCTGCCATCTTGAATAATTAGGCTCAGGTCAGCGGTTGGGCACAGCCCAGCAGTCTTATGGGATAGAATCAGGGCGGCCATCTTGGATTCTCAACATCAAAGCGAGGCAATTTGCCCTATTCTAACCCATAAGGCTACTAAAATGTTACTTTTTCTAATACGTTAACTGTTCAGATAGCAAACATGAGCCCTTTTGGCCGTCCTGTTAATGCGACGTCACGCAAAAGCTTATCATTTAAAGGAGCGAAAATTTGCATGAGAAGTAGGTTTCAACTGCTCTTGTACAACATGACACTAAATTTTCAGAAAGGTCAATTGTTTGTAGTTTGAATTTTAGCGATGTGATGTGAAAAGCCCTAGTTTCAGTGAAAAACTCAGGGCAAAATTTCTTGCTGCTACATGTGGCTACTCAATGGCAAAAATTTGCCCGTCTCGATAATGCTTTCTAGGAAGTTTTTGAACGGGAAGAAAGACTAGTAGAAGGTCAATGACTCTGGAGCAAAAAGATAAGACAAAGATAAAAAGGAAAGGTACAAAAAATTAAAATCAAAAATCAGAGCCTAACGACGTAGGTCACTTTCTTGTCCAAAAACTGCAAATTTTAATTTCTGCCCATAGCCGAGCAAAAATGTCGTCAAACGCGACGCTAATGGAAAGAAAGGCTTGCTGTCATTTTGCAAATTAAATGCCTTTTTGAGTAGAGTGGAGCTAATTTCTCACATATCTAGCCTGAAAATCTCCAAAATGTCCGTTTTTGGCAAAAAAGCTGTGGGAGTCAATGGGTTAAGGCAAATGCATATTATGTGTAAGACGCGCAATATATGTAACATTTAGTGAGTCTTGGAAAATACGAGAAGCATAAAACGTGTGTATCGAGAAAAGAGAAGTTGTTTTGATGGAGTTTCTTTAATTTGGAACATGCTTTAATTCAAAAGGCGATCTTGCAGATATTTTTAAAGTAAGTAATGAAGAATGTATATGTCTCACCACTTCACTAAATCTCAGTATTTCGGCTTGGAGCGGATCAATTGCAATCCAGCATGAAAAGAACACCACATCAACAGCCAGCAAGCCTGCCACAATGACCAATAGGTGAAGATCCTTGATAGCCTGAGACGAAACAAAAAGGGCAAGATGTCATCGTATACTCTTAAATTGAATAAAAGGTTGGCTTCGAATAAACACTTTTTTTCTGTCGCCCTTGGTGGCCAACTTTTAACATAAACCAACGCTACTTAATTTCTTGATATATATTGACGAGCAGCTGACTTGGAAAGATCGTATTTGCTATTTATGTAAACAAATCTCCAAATCAATTGAATGTTATTCAGGTCCCGCTTCTATCTATCTTCAAAAACTAAACTCACCTTATACTACTCGCTAATTTAATTACCTTTATATTACCTACTGTAGCTCTACATGGTCGTCTACATACCTAACTAACTTAAAAACTTAAAGGGGCTCGATAGGCTGAAGAGGACCGAAAAGTTTGTTTAAATATGGTGAAGAAAGATCAATTCTAATCAATAAACTTAAGTTTTGACAGTTTTTATATTGTCCGTTCTCCTAATGGAGAATTGGGCTGCAAGCTCTCTGTCTCCAAGCTGTCCTATCAGCTGATGTTGATGCTGCCTCCGCCCAGGTTCTTAAGTCCCTCGCCTTAAGCTCCCTTTCAACAGTTCTGCGCCATGTCTCCTGTGGTCGACCCCTCTTTCTTTTGCCTTCCCGCACCCATGTGAGTGCAGTTCTTGGATGTGAGTTGTGATCCATTCTGAGAACATCTCCTCCTCGCCACTTGCCTACTTATCGTTTCCATCCCCGTTCTTCTCCTTATCTCCTCATTGGTTATTTGCATTGGCCAGTAGATCTTTAATATCGGGCGATGGCTCTTGTGTAGGAATGCATCCAGTTTTTTCTCATCCGTTTGGGTCATTCTCCACGTTTCGCAACCATAAAACAGTACCGAGATGATATTAGACTTAAGGATTTTGATCTTGTTCTTGATGGTAAAGTGACTGTTCTTCCAAATCTTTTATAGTTTGTAAGCGGCCCTTGCCTTGCCTAGCCTCGCTTTGATGTCATCTTCCGTACCGCCACACGAACTGACATGAACAACCAGGTACACAAAACTTTCTACGTCGTCGATGTCTCGATCATCAACCTGTACCTCTTCGTTGTTGGTTGTGTTCAGTCTGAGGAGTTTGGTCTTCTCGGAATGAATCTTCAATCCAGTTGCCTTACTGTTGGTGCTAAGCCTTCTTACTTTCTGTTGGATCTGTTGTTTTTGTGCTGGATATAAGAGCAATGTCATCCGCGAAGTCCAAGTCGTTTAACTTGGACCACAAATTCCACCTAATACCTGTGTTGTGACCCTCTAGCTTTTTTCTCATGATCCAGTCTATTACAAGAAAGAACAAGAACCCTGACATATTGCATCCCTGTTTCACGCCAGACTTCACGTCAAACCAGCCAGTTTGACCTGCACCGTCAACCACGGCACACTGGTTTCCATCATATATTGCCTTGACCATTCTGAAAAGCTTTGGCGGGATCCCGTAACTCTCCATAATCTTCCACAGGTTTCCCTGTCGACGCTGCCAAAGGCCTTTTCGTAATCGACGAAGCATTCTATTGTTTGCTCCACAATCTTCCTGAGGATGAATATCTGCTCTATCGTACTTCTTCCTCGTCTCAAAGCAGCCTGCTCCTTGCGTAGTTTTACATCAATGCCGTCTGACATTCTTTGGATCAACACCTTGCCCATCACTTTTGCTGCGACAGACATAAGCTATCCCCCTCTAGTTTCTACACTTAGTAAGATTCCCTTTGTTGGGTAACCTGACAATAAGACCCTTTTTCCGATGCAAGAATCGACTCACAAACCCATATTGCACAAAAGAGGTCGTGTAGCACTTCAACTGTTGTTGTCATATCAGCTTTGAACAGCTCAACTGTTATACCTTCCACCCCAGGCGCTTTCCCTGCGCCCATACTGCCTATGGCGCTCCTGATCTCAGCCTTACTTATGGGACCCGAAGATATTTCGTCCATCATCTCCACCTCGCTTTCCACCTCAGCCACTATTTCTGGACTTGGTCTGTTCAATATTTCTGCAAAGTGCTCTTTCCATCTCTGTTGCACCTCGTCTTCGTTGGTAAACAGCTTCCTTGCCTTGTTTCTGACTGCGTCGATTTTCTTTGGAGGTTCACTACATAGCCTCCTCGTGGCATCATAAACGCTCCTCATCTGCCCGCGCTTTGCAGCGTCCTTAGCTTCTTGGGTTATGTTATTAGCCCGTGCTCTTTTATCCTTTCTCAAACTTCTCTTCACTTCCATATCTTTCCTTCAGTACTCCTTTTGCAATTTGAGTCTCACCCTTTCTGATCTTGTGCCAACTGACTTTTGTTTTAGTTGTTTCCTTTCTTCAATGCCTTTCCAGTTCTCGGGGCTGATCCATCCTCTGCTTTTCCTTGTTCTGTAGCCCAGCACATCTCTAGCTGTTTCTCTGATCTTTTTCCACTTTTTTTCTACTTCGTTTTCACGTACCACTGCGCCCTCGTAATCGTGCCTGTTGTCGCCGTCCGCGTCTTCCAGCGATAAGAGGCTGCACCTGTTCTTTAATGCCAACTGAAATTGTTTTCTAATCTCAGGCACGGTCAACTTGCTAGTCTCATATCTCCTGACTTTCTCTACCCTCTTGCCCTTTCGCGCCAGCTTTGACAGTATCTTGGCAATTACTTGTCCAAAAACTTAAAAAATGCTGCATCCGTTGAGCATTTTAAGCGAAATATCAAGAAGGTAGCTGATATATCGGATTCCCACACGGCAATCATGTAAAGCAGTTGTAATTAGTTTTAGTTTTTAACTTAAGCTTAACTGATGATTTTCCGTGTTTAAATAAAGATTTACATTCATACATACATACCAAATTATGGTCGCTCGCGCAATCTGCGTCTCTATATGCTCTAACATCTTGTAGTAATCGTTTAAAATTTGAGCGAACAGCCATATGATCGATTTGGTTGTGGTGTTGTCCATTGGGTGACGTCCACGTGTACCTATGAATGTTCTCATGCGGAAACATAGTAGACGCGATTGCAAGATTACCTAGTGCACAAAAAGACACCATTCGCTCTCCATTGCCCTTCTCTCCGACTTGTTTTTCACCTACTATTGCGTTCCAATCACCCACGACTAAGAGCATGTCATGGCGCGATCTTTTGCAGTTGTTCATAAAAATCGTCCTTCTTCTGATCCTCCGCCTCATTCGTAGGCGGGGGAGGGGGGGGGGGGGGTAGACCTGAATAGTTGTCGTCTTGATGAAGCGTGAATTGAAGCGAGCTTTTATGACGCGGTCACTTATTGCTATCCAGCTGTCCAAACATTGAGCAGCCTTCTTGGACATGATTATTGCCACTCCACTCTGGTGTAATTCATCGTCCCTTCCTCAATATATGATGGTTTCGCTTGTTTGCGCTCTCAACCGTCCAAATCCTGACCACTTACATTCACTTATCCCCAGTATGTCAATGCCGCAACGAACCATCTCGGATGTCATCTGCGCTGTTATTAAACTAAGCGCTGGTATTAGGTCTCAGTGAGGTTGGCAGGTGTCACCAATGCTCTTCTCGCAAATGCTGGGTAATGCCTTTCCGTCTCATACAGGCTCTGCCAGCGAAGTCATATGTCGCACGTCCCCATCATCCGTAGCCCTTGGTAATGCCAGCAACCGCTGGCAGCCGAGCGACAGGCGAGGCGAGTGTCCGGCGCCTTTAAATAACCGGAACCTGTGGATAAGGGAAGGACAACCCCAACAGAAAAACCCCGGTCCTCCATGTTGGGGGTTGGGCGTGGGGCTAATCACCCCTCCCCTTAAAACAAGCTTGATTACGGAAACTGGAATCTCGAGGAACACAGGCTATAACAGGTGTGGTACAACGACATGCTGGACTCCAGACGATGCTTTTATCACCTGCATTGACAGAGCTACGGCGACTATGAGTGGAACCCGGAAGGGACTCATTCTCCGAACAAGTCGTTGGCCGACCCTAAAACCAAGGTAAAGATTGGATGTTGGAGCGTGAGAACAATGTTCTCAGTGGGAAAAAGTTCTGACAGTTAGCCCTTGTTTACAGTGCTTTTTACGGCTTTATTTGGAAATAACCTTATTTTGCCCCAAAACACAGTGAACAAATTATCTATTGTCACGTGACAGACATTTTTTAGTTTATTGAATAACGACACTAATGGTCTTTGATTAACCTAAATTTCAGGAATTTCTCTTTAATACTCTCTAAAGTAGAAATGTTAGCGTGAAGTCAGCTGGTTCAAAAGTAGACCTTTGAGAAAAACGCAATAAAAAGATTCTTACATGATGGATTAATTATTTAACAAGCCAAACATTGGGTGGAGGGGGTGCAAATTGGATCTCTGGGGAAGGGATGCAATGGTTGTTCTATTTTGCAAAACGTTTCGGCAATTGTAGGACATGTTCCTTTTTAGAAGGGAAAGAAATGAACCTATGATGGTAAATTAGGCAAAGTTTTTCCCAAGTAATTAAACTAATCCACTTGTACATCTGTTTACAGCTTTATTACAAAGTGTTGTCAATGTGTGTTGAAATTAATCTATATTTTTGGTCATAGTCTTACTGTAAACAGTCGTTGCTACGTAACAAAACTTAGACCACTGTGTACTTTCCTTAAATTTCACACTCATCTAGAGATGAATTCGGAAAGGTTGTTTCAAAATGTTTTTAACAAGTGTTCAAGGGTCGTAAAAACTCTCATTTTTCGGCCATTTAAGCTTTAACAGAAGAAATGTACCCCGTGGTTTGTATATTATTTCTGTTCAAGGGTCTTAAATCTTGAATTTTCAAACACTGGAATTTTTCATGAACATCGCTACATTAAGGTACCACCTTAAGTAACATTTACTGTTTGCAAAAACGCGCTGTGCGAGCTATTACCAATTCAGATTATAGAGCGCATTCTGCCCCTTTATTGTTCAAATTAAGAATCTTAGATATCTATCAAATTAACCAAATCAAAACGTTTCAAATAGCTAAATTTACGTACCGTTATCACAACCACAAGTTGCCTCCATCGTTTTTTAACTTTTTTTTTTTTTTACAAACAGTCAAATTCATGGCATAGCCCCAGAACAGCCAATAATTGTCGCGTGCATCATTGCCGAACAAATCTAAAAAAATTTTCAATTCTTCACCAACTGTCCAAAGATCTGGAATTCCCTTCCTGTTAAAATCACTTCTTTCTCAGGTTCTCCCAATTTTAAGAAAAAAAAATCTCCTACAGTTTTTAGTAAAATAATTACGGAATTGGAAGCCACATCGATGTAACCGTATTATGTACGAGGTGGCCTTAGCTATAAGCCTGGTGGTTTCTAGAGGTCACCTCGCCACACATTGAAATACTTGTAAATAATAAATATATTAGGTAAAAAGGCAAGTAAAATAAACTGTCCCTCTTAAACATTTAGCTATACAAGCCAGGTCTACTCTGTCGAGGTAGATAAAAACACTGATCTCCGGCGTTTACGGTTCCAGATACGAAGCATTTTATTTGAGATCAAACAGTCATTTTAAATTCGAGTTTGCTAGAAAGATCTTCACTGTTTATGAGACAGGACATATTGACAAGACCGACATGTGCTCCTGTCATAAGGTTATGATGCTACCGCAGTGTGCTCGGGTCGCTCATTCAAACTATAGAAAATAGTTACTTCGTGCGCTACATAATCCTGCTTCAACAACTGAAAACGGACATATTCAGTCTGCGACTAAGCTGTTTACAAGGCTGATTTCGGAGAGAAATCAAGCAAGAATATGTTTATGCAGATGCATTGCTGTCTTCGCCCTCTTAAACTATATAGTCTTTACGAAGTGAGTGTCTCCCTATAGGTCACAATTGCAATCTGTAGTTCTGTTACATCTCACCATTTTTTTGTTGGTCGTGGCAGCTGTAAATATCTTGTGCACTCGCCAGGTTTTGCTAAACATGGCACCAAATGCTAAGGAAAATCCAACAGAAAGCACTGCAGCTCGAGCCTGTTGACGAAACTAAGAGCTTTAATCTTATCAAGGAAGCCGTCAGGTTATGTAGGGTAGCTTTAGAAGCTAGGTCCTCCGTCTGGCATATGGGTGCAAAATTAGGGTTTACCTCGGAGTAAAACCTATGTGTTTTGTAGCTATTTTTACGGTGAGGGTGAGGGTCTATTATGTTGACTTCTTTATTTTCTTTGTTTTACGTCACTGGTAAGTGTTACAGGTTCTTACGCCGAGGATGAGACCAAAATTAGGCCTTTCATGGCTTGGCACGCAAGTTTTGGTGGGCATTAGTTACTACTACTTCTTACTTCAAAGCTAAGCCAAGTGTAAGTCATTAATTGTTACGATTTCTATGATTGGCTTATTTTTTGGCTTAAGTTGGCCGATAGTCATATGAAAGCTTCCTGAAAACAAACAGCAGAAAGTTATGTCTTACATTACAGTTGCTTGAGTACTCTTCTGTGGAGAGGATCCTCGCATCCAAACCAAGCAAAATGACTGAGGTGTAACAAAGTAGACATCCCAAAATAATAATATTGTTGAGATTGGGTGATGACATCTTAATGATCCTGCAAACAGGGAGAAAAAACAATTATTCTTTGCGCCAATGGTTGGTCATGGCTTGGCGACATAAAAGAAGGTCAAGTAGTAGCTTTTCCAGGGATGAATATATGGTTACAAACTACGAATGAGGAATTATGATTTTACTTCAAACGTTTTCATAACCATTAACTGAAAGAATATATAGTTTTAGCACTAAATTGGTGTAAGTATCGGCAAGCATTTTGTCATGAAAAAAGTCAATATCAGAAGAAAAGTATTATATTTGAACTGGAGAGAAAGATATGAAGATATGATTTGTTATCATCACAGTTATGTTTAACAATTATTCACCGAAGTGGAGGTGAATAGTGGTGGGCGACATTTACCGAGCTGCGAAGCGGCGAGGTAAATATCCACCCCTTTCACTGACACTGAGGTTAATAATTGTTTTAGTGTATACCACACAAGCTGAATAACTAGCGGCCAAAAGAGTAACTTTATTTGTGATAACGTACCGACAAAAGCCATTAGTTTATTTTGTTTTTCTTCGGCTGCTCGGCTGCTCACTTGTGTGGTATACACTAAAAAAACTTAAGTAACTGTAAACTATGAACTCAATCAATTGACCTCGCTCCCAATGTGTGGCTTCATACCTCAGTTGGTAGAGCATCGCACCGGTATCGCGGAGGTCACGGGTTCGAATCCCGTTCAAGCCCTGTTTTTCAGGCTTCTTCTTTCCAATTGCTTCAATTGGAAAATTTACTGCGATGATCACTCTTCACATTGTAAACTTACAGTCTGCAAAAAAGTCAGGGGTGAACGGCGAGATTAGATCCTCTGACCTCTGCGATACCGGTGGAGCCCTCTACCAACTGCGAAACCTCCTCTAAACAAATCAGTGTCTGTTGATGTGTAAATATCAGTATGTCCCAGGGATAACTGTCTTACCTGCTCTTTCTATTGTTGATGTTGAAATGCAGGAAACCCAAAGAACAGACGATTCCCACAGCTGCCATAAGCCACATGATTATTAAAAGAGGCAATGGGATCATCATAAATTCCTGATATCGAGCTGGTTCAACTGAGTGATCTTTGGGTGGCTTATTGCCTGAAAGTATGTATGGCAAGGTAATAAATTTTATGTCTATTTTACTAATCTAAAAGAGAGAAACTTTAAAAATGTATAAAAATTTCAGTTCTGTCGTTTATCCGCCTAGTTTATTTCAAACATTTTTACTAGAGTTCCTTAAAACAAGTGAGGTAGGAAACATGACAAGGATTTAAGAGCAATTCTCCAGGAAAGTGAAGCAAAGTTGGAAATGGAAAAAATTAACCCCCATTCAATTTTTGTGTGGAAGTAGGTTACCTGGGGCGATAAACAAAAACAACTATATTTGGATCGCCAGACGCATCGTTGCCATGGTAACCACACTTGATCGCATCGGCCAGAAGTCTATGTTTTGACCAAAAAATTCACTCTCAAGAAGTAAAAATAAACGAGTCTGGTTCTCGGGTGCACGGGACCCAATTCGAATGAAATTCATACAGATGGTAGGGCCACTTTCCCAGTTTTTAAATTGGCCGTTAAAATACTTTGCGTTTTATAGACAAGAAGAATATGCTCGTTTTACTATGTCCCCTGGTAGCCATTTTGACAAGCAGGAAAAACAAGCACAACCATATTAATTTCGTAATTTCTCTGAAAGTACTCTTTTGACATAAACCAAATTAGCAGTAGAGCTTAAATAGATATTGAAGTTTTTAAATATCATAAAATCTATTTGGGGAAAATTATATTCTGGCAATGGTTGCTGAAACACCTGGGGAAAATTGCAAAAAAATTCCAAAATTGGCAATATTGAGGGCTCTAATATTTGGTTCAAACAGGCTTTAGAGAGAGAAAATCAGCTTCAAAAGTATCTTTTATCATCTTGCCTGTTACCTCCATTTAGTTAATAAGGTTTTGGCCAACGAATTTGATAAAATATGAATTGATACAAAACCTGCCTTTAAGGTTTTTTGGGAATTTCTTCAGGATGCTCTCGTCGCGTGGTTGCTTCAGTGTCTCTTCCTCGCTGGCTTCATTTTCTTGACCAAATCTAGCGCAGACTCTAAATTCACGGTTACTCCAATCGAAAATCCAGTTTGCCGTGTTTTAGACCAGAGATCATAATACAAGTAGCCCGCCTACCCTTGACAAAGAATAGTTGACAAGGTCAAAACATGGTCGTAATACCTGCGATTTCTGCCGTCGAGCATCTAAATTCATCAATATTATCCAACCAGGAAGTGAAGTAGATGTGTCGAGATCAATATACAAAGCAAATTTAGGCTTTTGAACGATCCAAAGTAACGTCAATGGCTAAAATCGAGTCAGATATTGCGATGGCCCATAAGCCCAGAATGGTGAATCGGTCAGTACAAAATGCAGACTAAGTATAAATAAATAAATACGTGATGGAATGTCATTTCATATTTTACCTACTGTCACGCAATTGTCCCTTTTCAGGAAAATTAGCTCCTTGCTCGTTTTTCATATCGATAACACGCAATGTGATAGCGCGGACAAGTGACACATCACATGACCATCTTAGCACAAAGTCCACTGTCTTGGCATGCGGCAGCATGGCGGCCTTCTGAAGAAGTCTGCTTGTTAATCAGGTAAGGAGCTGATGAATAGCCTCTTTTAAACCGATGTCTGTGCATCGGAAAGTAGTCCGATTTCTTAAACCTTGACCTTGCATGTGTGAGTGCAAGCTATTTCCGTTAATTGTGTGTGAGAATGTGCTGTTTGTACGGTCGCATTTTTCAAATGACGAATTACCTTTGTAGCTTTACAACAAATTGTATTTCGACAATTCTTTT
>JAHPZR010038724.1:0-21425 GCA_019787425.1 Platygyra sinensis | reverse complement strand
CCCGGGGGTAGGGAATTTTACAGCAATTTTTTGGAAAATGTCAAATTCCCGCCCTATGCCCCGCCTCCCCATCCCCCGTCCCCCCCGCCGGCTTGACATGATAAACGAAAAGCAGTGTTTTTCGACTGCCGAGCAAGAAAAAGAAAACCAAACCTTACTTTCTAAATTCATCTTCGGGGTAAGTCATCTTGTGCATTAATTCTTCGTCGCCTTTTCTGTTTATTTTCGTCTCCGTCAGTGGTGGAAATGCCTGAACCACTGGAAACCACAAAGGTTCTGAGATGGCTCCGGCACGAAGAAGGTTACTGACGCTGAAAAGGAGGAAGGAAATAATAAATAACTGTAGAATGCACTTCATAATGATGGTTCCAAAACCACAGTATTACCGGGAGAGAACAGTGCCTCGCAAATGTCTCGATCCAGCCATATTTTTCAGCGAGCCACTCGTGCTGCCATCTTGGATCGATGTACTTTTGAAGTACCCCGCTGGACACACATACTGCAATATCACGGGAATCTTAGTCCAGTCCCTGAACTCTCCTTTCTTCTGGCCCCGGGCGGGCGAAAGAAGAGTCCAGGATAACTTGCATGCGCATGCTCAGAACGCCGCCATTTTTTCCCCCTAAATCGGGGGAAAAACCATATTTGGAAGTACTTTCCAGATTTGGCTTGTGGCGCGATTTTCTGAATGATAATATACAAGCAACAATTTCTGCATTCAGATTGATTAAAAACATGTCATTTAATCCCAAATCAGTGGAATTTCACCAGTGCCACGCTAAACCACATACGATTTGGTTTTTATCACAATATCAAAGATCACAAAAGAAATCTTTGCCAAGATTTGTTGACAGATTGAAAACACCGACTCGGACTTGAAAGTGCACGCGCTGCATTATGCAAATGAGCTACTTGTACGCGTCAGACTTTCCTTTCAAAAACTTTTGCAAAATCGCTCAGCATACAGAAACAAATATATACGAAAAAATGTGTAGGAAAAGAGTAATGATGCGTACTCGTTGTCGATAAGAGTATAGACCACGATAAACCATTTATTTCGATTTTTGTTTTTATGGTTTTTTTTACGACAATATCAACATCAAATAAAATGTTTTCTTTCAGAGCGCGAGCTGAAAAAGGCATTGCGCGACACATTGACGCGAGCAGCGTGGTTGGGACCTAATAATTTTCTATTGGTTCGTTCTGAGCATGCCCATGCAAGTTATCCTGGACTCTTCTTTCGCCCGCCTGGGTTCAGCCCCTATATGGGGCAGGAAGAAAGGAGAGTTCAGGGACTGGACTACGGGAATCTGGGAACGCCCAGCAGGAATTCCCAGCAGGTCGAATATGAAAATAATGAGAAAAGAAATTTTGGGAAAAGGAATTCAAGTAAAGTTTGAACTACAGGTGCTGATGTTCATAAATGTATTTAACGCAAAAATATGAGACCATTCGAATTCTGTGTCTTAGTTTAACCTTTTTCAAGTTTTTGTAATTTTTTCTGTTTCAGATTTTTTCCAGGCTACCATTTTTGTGGGCCAACAAAAGTGTCACCTTACTGTAGCTAAACTATTCACCTGTCAGATTTGATCCATTAAGGTTGCCATGAGACATAAACGATCATAAACATTGCAAGACAAGGCCAAACTAAAATTCTTACCGAGGCAATATCTAAAGAACAATGCTTTCTTTTGCAGCATCAATTTTTCCTTTTAGGCATAATCTGGGGGGGGGGGGGGGGAGGTTCGAAATTAAAACAGCTAACGTCAAACACTTGTAAAAATATTAAGTAATGATCCGAGCAAAAACTAGGCAGGCAATTGGCAAAATCGATTAAGAGGTGGGAAAGAATAATTTTTAAATTCAATTAAATCGGCGCATCTGATTGGCTGATATCGAAAAATCGTAGAAAAAAGCAATAAAAAAGTGACATCAACAAAATTTTTTTTTGATATGTGCCCCATCTCTCTAAAATCTATCTCCCGGTAAAATTTTAGCATTGTTCTATGCGCCAATCAAAAGTTAGCCTTTTGGCGCATCGAAATTTTGTCAGTTTAAGATATGTTAAATTTACAAATGCAACGAATTCAAATCCAAAATAAAAAGATATTCGAACGGATTCCAGTGTATCTACTTTTCAATTTGAAATTCAAATTTCAAGCTTTTTGCGTGTGGACCAATCACATACCTTGAATTTAATTTGATTCGAGTGATCAGCGCCGAAATAATAACTGCCGCTATTGCCACGGTCTATTGTTCTTTTGCCTAGTTCTTGCACGGATCATTACTTAAAGAAACACAGTCATTCTTCAAATTCTTAAAAGTTCGTAACCAAGTTACTACCACATTTTAAAAATGAGATATGATGGGCTCCTGAACACGCCAGGAGCCCTTTGGCTCAGAATGGCGGAAATCAGGTTTCTGAGGACTTATTGACCTTTCAAAATTTTCCGGGGTAGGATGCCATCGAACCCTCTCTTCTAAAAACCTGGATCCACACCAGCCTCTCCTGGGAACTTGAAATAAGTTTATTTCCGAACTCTTACTGAGGCAATTGTCTTAATTTGCCTTGTACTAGTAGCTAGCATCGACCAAGGCTGGTCTTTGATATGCTAATCCACAATGTCTCGGCTTTGGGAGGAGGAAAGAATGTGCCTGCTAGGACACAATGGAGGACACAACTGCCAGCAAGCATACCACACTCTTCTATCCTTATTCTGATATCCCTGAAACCAAGGAAACAACCAAAACGGAGGGCTCTTCATTGGATTCAGAGTGCTGGCAGTCTGTTTTTTTATCAAAATCAGGCAGCAATTTTGAGGCAAGATGTTTCAGACTAGGAGGGATTGGAATGATACATGGACGTTTCACACCCAACTCCTTTTTGTCCATACTGCCCCTCTGCATTCATGTTCATGGATAAACAATCATCTGACCCTAAGAAAAGACTGGTAGCCAACAGTCTACCCTGGATACACCATTGCATAAGCACTCTCTTGTATATTTTTCAATACATTTTTATTTTTCATTAGCTTGAAATTTAAAGCTAACTTCAGATGTTACACAGTCATAAAACCTTAACCTATTACAGGAGCCACTGATGATCCTCAGTTATGTTCATTTCATATTAATGTAGCTTTTGATAAATATTTCTGCTCACATTGCACACCTTTAATATGATGAGATTGTTAAAATTTCCATATTCTTGTTAAAAACTGAATAAAATCTACAAGACTGACAGACGTCAAAAAGAACACAACAAATTACTAAAATGAAAACCTGGCTTCTTTACCTCCCTCTCTTTTTCATTGTTTTCTGTTTGTGTGTATCCTTTTTTACATAAAAATTGTTTAAACTAGCATTATATAGTATCTCTTTGCTTACAAGTCCCTTGTACAACCTATCCTACATAAGATTTCAAGCTTCAACATACTAAAATGCAATAATTGTTGCTTTATATAAATAGTGAGATTTCAATTGCCTAAGGATTTCTTAGTGTAATGTATGTAAACCCACATAATATTTTTGCTGGATGTTCCAGAGATTAAAATAAATGAAATTTATATATAGATCTGTGGTAGAGGTGAAAATCATGACTGCTGTAGAGTGCTGCCAATAATGTAGGGGCCTTTCCGCAAATATATTTACATGTGATATGACACCTGATTAAAAATCAACTTGTAAAGTGTATGTAGAACTTGGGGTAATCTCCTATGAAAAGCTCCAACAAGCTTGCTGAGATCATCCTTCCACTTGATAAGCAATTGTAAAGTTAGGTGATTCTTGTAAATATACAAGGGCGTAGCCAGGGGGGGGGGGTCCTGGGGTGCCCGTGACCCCCCCCTTTGTAAGCGTTTTTGTAAGCAAACAACCTACAATATTCAGGTGACAATCTGATGAGTACCCTCTGTATGAGTCAGTGTGACCCCCCCTTTGAAAACTCCTGGCTACGCCCATGATATAGTTGATTGATTGATTGATTGAATTATTAATGAGTTTAAAAACTTGGTCAAGTGGGGAAGTGCCCTGCGCAAGCAAAATTTCAAAGTTACTTGCCCAAAGGGCAAGCTGGAATTCAAATACTTTTTTAGCCCTAGTTTTGTATCTACATTATAATCTTGTATATTAGGTATTTTTTATTTGTGAATCATTGTTAATCATGTAATTCTTTATTTGTTTGTGCGGCAAATTAAAAAAAAATAAAATAAAATAAAAAATCAATGCAAAAATTCATAATATTATCATGATATTTTAGACCTATCAGATTTTTTGGGGAAAATTCTCCCAATGTCAGCAGTATCATTGTGATGAGTTCTAATCAGTGTGCATAAAATTTTCCTATTAATACTATTTCACTATAATTTCTACTTTTTTAACTTTTTTGCCCTCTTATCAGATTGCACAAAACTGATAATTATCATCACCACCATGATCTTCATTGGCAGCTCAAGCATGGTATCATTACCATTACTCATAATCCCCAACCCTTATATCAAAGTGATGCTTTGTGTTGACCAGTCTTGAATCTTGTAATCCTGAATGGTGACATGTCATAGGATGGTGTTTCATCCATGGCCAGTTGGGCCAGAATCTTGCCACTGACTGGGCCAAGCTTGAACCCATGACCTGTGAAAAACAAATGAACGAGAACAAGAGTCAGGAACATCCAAGGAACTAGAGTCATTAACTAAAGCTGGAACTCACTCAGCATTTAAAGTGGATCTTGCTTTTCTTCTCTACAAGGGGTGGCAAATGATCCAAAAAAGTTCACAGAATGATATTGTCAAATTTCAGCTATCCAGAGTCCTGCCATCTCAAAATCTTCAGTTCTTTTACAAGGCCAAAATAGTAAGTCTTAGACCATAGAAAACATTAAAGTCTTGCCACCTTATTAGTCTTAGATTTACCATTCACTGTGCTGCACATACAATATAGTCATGCTACTGTGCCATCACGCCAGAAAACAATCAAAGCACTCGGCCATCCATCAACTTCCCAGTGGATAATGATTGACATGTGCAGCTTACAGGTTATTCTAGTAACCATATTGACCCCTGGCCATACGTGGTATAACAGAAGTCTTAATTTAAACAAATTCAAAGTGGCTATGAGCCAATGAACTTCAAATGGATTGGGATCGTCGGTAAACGGTGACAATTTTGATGCCACTGACTTGAGGTTTTAATTCATAGACTGAGTTAAAGTTAAAGCCCACTGGCATTGTTAAGAAATACAGGGGTTTTAAAAGTTCATTATGATTTGTTTTATTATAACATTTCATTATTTATTTAAACTACCTATTTAGGTATATTATTTTTCTGCTTATTCTACATTCAATCATTCCAAATATTAGTAGCTAGACTGCCGCCTTTATTTTTAATGACATTTTCTAAGGGCCTATAGAGTTTCCCAGTTCTTTAGCGTGTCAAGAGTCATGTGCATTTTTCCATGAAGCGTAGTCATCTTTTCAGCTCTTTTATCGTTTTAGGGGCAGGGTCTTTATACGTTGTCTCATCAATGATACTCCAGATGTTCTCAACGGGATTGAGATATGGAAGTTTGAAAACTCATGGTTCCCATATTCCCATATTCTCTTAGCTCTCCCCATTAGATTGTTGGGAGCAGATGATCCTTTTTAAGATAAAATCTGGGAATTTTAGTGTTAATTAAAACAAGACCAGCGGCATAACTGTTGTCATGACAACAGCCTGACGGGTGTCATTTTCTTGTTCTTACCAGAAAAGCCAGCACCAATAATAACATTTGGAAACTTGGGATGTTTGTCCAACACATAATTCTCATCTGGGGTGAGCTAAAGTGAAGAACAAATTCAGGTTTAATTCAATTTAAAATGCAGTTATACAGCATAAAACCCATCACAGCTCATCAAAACTAGTAAGACAATCTCAGATTGTACAGAGTGCAAATGATAGCTCTGGCACGTTAGTCCCATAAGTACTCACCCCTGCTCAGTTCACTTTCGGTTTGTATCTACCTTGGTAGTCTGCTTGGGCTTTTCCCTTAGCAGTGTGTATGTTTCAAGGTTGCAATTTCATTCAAGGTCCAAAAATTATGCACAATTACTGTTTGTCATGACAGTTGTCACATTTTAATCCGGTGTTTTACGATGAATTTTGTTCATTTTAAATTCAATAATATGCTGAACAAATGTGACAGCTCTTTGCCTTAACTATGTAACTTGCCAGACATAAATTATAGATGATCAAAGTCATCAATTGGTAATCAATGAGTAATCGCTGAGTAATCAATTGATTAGTCATTGATTATTGGTGATGATCAATGAGTAATCAAAGCCACAAAATTTTGTGGCCTATCGATTACTCATCAATGATATTGATTACTCATTGATGTAACTGATTACTCATCGATGACCCATCGATCACTCATCGGCTATTATAATGCACACAAAAGACACTTTTCTTGCTTTCTTGTACCAATGATTTGTTTTTGTTTGTGATTCTTTTATCTGTGTGAGATGCATTTTTCCTTGTATCTGAAGTTCCTGTTGACGATGTCGGGAGGCAAAGTGCTAATCACAAATACGGATGATCCTCAATTGTGTAATATTTCACTTAACCCAACTGAACAGTAACCAACAAGTCTGAAAATGAAACTAACAAGTGCGCTGACAAGAATAGACAATGTGATTATTGAGTTATTTTTGTGGCTGTTTGTCAGCAAAAATAAAACTGCTTCAGCTTAGGGGAACTTCTATCATAAGCAGTAATTACATAACCAGCTTGAGTATTGAATATTAATTTTGTACACATTATGACTTTTTGGCCTCTTAGCCAATGGATAAAAATCAATGACTAATTGATGACCAAAAATTTTGTGGCCTATTGATTAGTCATCGATTACTCATTCATCATCGGCAATAATCAATGACTAAAGCACACACACCCAAGAAAGCAATGGCACAAGCGGTATCATGAAAACTAAGACCCTCACCATTCACCACTACAGTAATTTCTCAGCTCTGTTGAATGTCTAACTCAAGCATTATTTGAAGCAGCTGTAAATCATTGTTTCAGAATTTGCAAAAACATCCTTAGTATTCTATTCTGTCACACAACACTAAGTCCCCACACAAGCAAACCATTACACAGCATTAAAATTCCACAGTTTACATTGGTCCATACCTCTAAGATGGGCTCTTAGTTTTTGTTGCTCAAAAATAAATCTGGCGTGTTAGTTAAACTAAGATCGTGATAGCACAAAAACTAAGAGGGGGTCTTAAGGTCTTAGGTCTCAGTTTTTGAGGGTCTTAGTTTTCATCACACCTATTTAACATACAGTATAAGTGCAAGCTTCCACTACAGCGGGCTCTCGATGATCCAGGTGAGGAAAGTGCTCCCTAATGTATGCCCTTGTTCTTCGTATGTGCACTTCTACAAGGTCTCTGTGAATGTCCCTTGCATCTGGGTCAATCTCCCTGCAAATTTCTGGCAGTTTGCATCCACCTGTAGGCCCAAACTGCGAGGAAGAACAATCAACTAAGACCAGTTACAGCCATGAACATTAACTTGTCACTTTTACACCTACAGATCCCAAAAGGATAACTAAATGACCAAAATAATCTTGAATTAAGCTAACTGAAACAACATTCATCTTCAAACTGGTATTGTCAGTAAACTCCAGACTTCTGTGTTAAGTCAACTAGTTGATTATAACTTGTGATGTTCAAAACAATTATACTGGATGGGTCTAAATAACAGCTACTAAGGTACCAGTATCCCTTTAACTCCCCAATCATCCTTTGTTTTTCTACACTGTTCATGTAACTTGATGATCAGTTCAAATCATTGTGACAGTTTATCTAAGAATGATTATCCTTAGGAATGTCTGGAGTTCTAAAGATTTGCTGTATTTGATTTTTGAACATTTCATAAAAATTGAAGGCTTTCGTGTTTTCACAACATACAAAATTACCTTTAAATTGATGGAAACCTGAAACGATGTCTCGAAAACTCAGACCTCGAAAACTCAGACCCCAGACCCAAAAAACTCAGACCCTCGGGTGTCTCGAAAACTCAGACCCAAACAACTCAGACCCTCAGGTGTCTTGAAAACTCAGACCCGAAAAACTCAGACCCTCTGGGTGTCTTGAAAACTCAGACCCAAAAAACTCAGACCCTCTGGGTGTCTTGAAAACTCAGACCCAAAAAACTCAGACCCTCTGGGTGTCTCGAAAACTCAGACCCTCCGGGTGTCTCGAAAACTCAGACCCGAAAAACTCAGACCCTCTGGGTGTCTCGAAAACTCAGACCCTCCGGGTGTCTCGAAAAACTCAGACCCTCTGGGTGTCTCGAAAACTCAGACCCAAAAAACTCAGACCCTCTGGGTGTCTCGAAAACTCAGACCCGAAAAATAAAACAAATTTACACTGCGTGGATGCTGCAAGCTGACTTGTTTACTGTTCATCGATACAGTGGCATTACCAAAATCTGCCGAGAAAAGAAAAACAGCTCATAGTGTTGGATACGTGCAATGATCATGAAAATTATCTGCCAAGAAAAGAAAAAACAGCTTGCAGTGTGAAATACGTGCAACGATCATGAAAATTATACTCAACATTCGTATAGATTTTTATTTTCCTTATCGTATCCACAACGTGTCGTGTCATTAGAAGCCATTCATGAGGTGTGTTGCGTGATGTTTTCCTGTACAAATACAGGATTGGCGTCACTCTACAGTAGCGGGTATAACCTTTCACGGTCCTGAGACTTCGAGAAATTCTCGTGATTGAGTTTCTTGCATTGAATTTTGAGCAGAAGAGACCATTAATGGTTGAGGAGAAGTCGTTTTTGTTAAGCGTAAAATTTGTCGTTGTTTTCCAAAAAAAACACTCTTTCTATTCGTTAATCATTAAATTTCTGGTGACGTGTTTTCCTGCCACTTTTTTATTTTACATTCGATCATGCATGGCGGTCAAAGGTTTCAGGTAAATAATTCATAACTTCTGATGTGAAGATAGCTTTCAAGTTGCCTTATTTTACCAAGAAGGCAATTGTAAATAAGGTGACTGATTTATCGCAATTTCGGAATGAAGATCTTTCATGATCATTGCACTTATCTAACACTATGAGCTTTTCTCGGCAGATTTTGGTAATGCCACTGTATCGACGAACAGTAAACAAGTCGGCTTGCGGCTTGCGGTGTTAATATGTTTTATTTTTCAGGTCTGAGTTTTCGAGACACCCGGCCCAGAGGGTCTGAGTTTTCACGACACCCAAGAGTCTGAGTTTTTCAGGTCTGAGTTTTCAAGACACCCAAGGGTCTGAGTTTTTCGGGTCTGGGTTTTCGAGACACCCGAGGGTCTGAGTTTTTCGGGTCTGAGTTTTCGAGACATCCGAGGGTCTGAGTTTTTCGGGTCTGGGGCCTGAGTTTTCGAGACACCAAAATCTGAAAATATTACTTTACCATTAGATTAAAAAAAACACCACAGAGATTATAATAATTAACCATTAAGGAACAAGGATGGTTAAGGATGGAGAAGATTGACACAGATTACAAACAACGAACTTGCAAAAATTTAAGCCAAACTTTTCAAGATGCGTAAATGTTACAGTTAATTTTTGGTCTCAGTTAATTTTATAATTTTACTAGTTAGTTTTTTTCTAACTAGGTGATTTTATTTCTAACTAGTTAGTTTTCTTCTGACTAGGTGATTTTTCCACTTTTTTTTTTGGGGGGGGGGGAGTGTTTCTCAAAAAGAGTAACATGCTCACCACCAGCCCTTTGTACTTTGTACATTCATGACAGATGAGGACTTACCTTTACCATATCAGGGTACTCAAATGAAGGAATTGCATATAAAAGTCGGCCATCAGAAACTGTGCAGTCATAAAAAGTAGGAAATCCACTCTGCAAACTGTATGTACCAGGTTGTTTTGTCTTCCAATACAAAACTGTAGCTTTTGTTGACTAAAAATTAAAACAAAAGCAATTGAAGGGCTGTATGCATATCCGCCATACGTCAAATTTTAGGTTATAACTGCCAAGACATAACTACCCTATTCAACAGTGCCAATGCAATGTTTTATTCATGTAAGAGTCAATTTCAAGCAAAAAAAGTCTGTTCCTCCCACTGAGAAATCTCTGTTTCTAGTACTAGCCAGAAGTGCGATGATGTTACAACATTTTATTATACATTTTTTCGCTCCATTAACTGTCAAGTGGTCACTCACAAAGATTATAAACAAAGGAAAATTTCAAACTTTTAGTTCTAAACATGGTCGCAGTTGCTTACCAGAGCTGGTCCCTTACAAGAGGTTCCAAATATAGTGATTTGACTTCAAAACTTTTGGTCAAGTCAGGTCAAGTTGTATTGTGATATACGCTTAGCTTTTGTGAGAAAAGATCATCACTCAGCTAGTTTCCAGCACAGAAAATAAGAAAAATTAAAAACTAAGGTTGAGAAGAAAGACATAAGTTTAAAATTTAAAATTGAAATCTATTTACATGTACAGGACTAGATATAACTTATTCATGAAATAAAATTTAAGCTAAGCATAATAATTATTATTACAAGAAATATACAATTAACTTACAATATCGAACCTGACAAGTCCAATTTTCTAACATTATTTTTAAAAACCTTTTTAAAAAGACTGAATAGGTCTAAAAGAGTCAGGTATTGAGTTTCATAATTTTAGTGCTGTAAACCTCTACGATTTTAAACCGTAGGTTGTAGTCACTGTGTTGGCCTTTGGCAGCTTGGTATTTTGAAAAAACTGGTCATGAGGAAAGGCAGTTGCAACCAGAGGTTTGACTGTATTTTGAAGTTATTATGGGGTAAAAACTAGAATACAAAGAAGCAGTGTTATTTGCTTACATTCAAAATTTTGTTTCTCTTACTTTGAGAGGCAAGGTAATTCCTAAAGGTTTTAGCAGTTTATTGGTCCATGGTCCTATAAATGTACAAGGTTAATTAACATTTATTGATTACCATAATTAAAAAATAACCACATCTAATTTAACTTTCAAGTGTACTTATTAACGAAAGTCATTCACTTAAGGACGTTCGCGCCCATTGCTACTGCGCATCTCTAGTGCGCACGCTATTCATTGGCTACGCGCGTGCCACATCATTTTCAAGCGCGCGCACCGAGTCTGAAAACTCAACAAAATATAGAGCTAATGGCCTTTGCATTAACTTTGTGTGCGAATATTTTTGTTGGATGCTCGGTGACCCCCACTTTTTTTTCGGCAGATCACTTCCTTTTCTGATTCTTTCCATTATACTAAAAAACAAAAAAAATCTGTACGTGGGAAGTTTTAATTATTTCTCATATACTATTCAAATAGGGTCAAATTGGTACATGGATACAGGTGTGCGTAACTAAAAGATGTATTTTGTTAAGGCTAATTCTAGCTGATTTAATGGAACATGTAGCAAAGATCTATCAAATAGACCTATATATGCTGTGTTAAACACACATAACTTGGATATGATTCTTCAACTTAAATATATGCCGATAGTAATGAATCCGGGCAGAATCGCCTCAGTGGCTGGAAATCCTAGAAATGCTATGATCTGTGACGCGCCTTATCTTCAAAACGAGTTCGGTGACCCCCGAATTTTTTTTACGTTTTTCATCTAATCTTATCATTTTCTACCTGCAGTCAAAGTTTTAAAAAAATCTGTACGTGGGAAGTTTTTGGGCACGAACGTCCTTAAATTAGTTAATACTGACTAGATTGTTGACTAATGCAAGGGAATCCAACTTGGAGTATATCTGTAAAGATTTTAGTTTCTAAAGAAACTGTTGTGCTGCCAACAATGGAAAAACTAGCAAAGTATACACAGCTCTTGAAGGTAAAAAACCACTTACTAAGTATGTGAAGCTGATGTTTTTTAGAATTAGATCTTTATCAGAACAATGCACTTTTGCAGTGACAAAGGGCTTAAGGGACGGACCATTAGAAAAGTGATGGGGGGGAGGGGAATTTTCGGCTTGCACGAATTTTTTTTTTCGCTCACGGCTTGTGCAGGAATTTTTTTTTCAGGTGAAACCCTCTGCGCGAATTTTTTTTTCAGACAAATATTGCTTTTTGAAAAGGTCATAGACAGCCCAACACAAACTCCCCTATGTGGTTTTACGGTAGTGGCACGTAAGCCTCTAAAGTTTTGTTCTGGCGAGTTTGTCTTTGAGCGATTTACCTTTTTGAAAAGTTAATAGACAGGCCAACACAAACTCTCCTATGTGGTTTTACGATAGCGGCACGTAAGCCTCTAAAGTTTTGTTCTGGCGAGTTTGTCTTTGAGCGATTTACCTTTTTGAAAAGTTAATAGACAGGCCAACACAAACTCTCCTATGTGGTTTTACGATAGCGGCACGTAAGCCTCTAAAGTTTTGTTCTGGCGAGTGTCTTTGAACGATTTACCTTTTTGAAAAGTTAATAGACAGGCCAACACAGACTCTCCTCTGTGGTTTTACGATAGCGACACGTAAACCTTAGCAGTTTTGCTCAGACGAGTATGTCCTAGAGCGAAGATAGTCTGCCTGCCAATGAAAACCACACTTTGTGGTTCTTTTTTTTTAAGAGTACCAGTGGCAGTGTTAATGTTGCTGTTTATGTGGTTAACACTTAGTACTACGTGTGACTGACTTTTTCATTGTATTATAGAATTCTTATTCAAGGCACGGGCTCCTGTTCAAGGGGATAACACTCATCCTCTAATTTTTATTCTGAGCATAACGAATTTTATAGCATATAATATTTACAAAGATACCAGATTCTAATATTAATTTATTATGGCTCCTGTTTATTACAAATTTTATTTTATTATTTCCATTACAATACAGTATACAGTGTATGTTGTAGCACAGCGAGCCAGACGTTCTTTGCAACCAAAAACAGACCTTGGATCCCATGGAGATGAAGAACTTTTAGTTCTACATCTCCACGGGATACCAGTGGCTTGTAACATTCCAGTGTAATCATATCCCTGGCAGTGATCGTTTGTGTTCCACAAAACGCGTCATGTGTCCAGACACTTTGAAAATCAGTTTATGTTATGCAGTCAGAAATTCTCAAAAATTGTTGCAACGAGGTTTTCAAAAACCTCTCAAGAGGTTACGCTCACGATTACTATGCGTGATAGAAATCACGAGCTCATAATCTTATTGTTTTCAGAAGCGATTCTGTAAACTACACGACCGAAAAATCACTATCACGAGTTTGTTACATATCCAGAAGCACTCAACAACTGTACTGCATGGACTTCAATGAGACTGGGTGAACCAGAACCCACCACAGCATGTTCCTATGATGCAACGCACGACGGAAACACACTTTGACGATTTTGTTACATATCCCAAAGCACTCAGCAACTGTATTGCCTGGGTGAACCAGAAAGGATATGTAACATGTTCCTATAATGTCACGCACGACGGAAAAATCTCTATCACGATTTTGTTACATATCTCGAATTACTCGTGAACTTCAGCCTGGGTGAACCTGAAAGGATATGTCACATGTTCCTATAATGTACGTCACGCACGTCGGAAAAATAACTTTGACAATTTTGTTACATACTTTGAAGCACTCATCAGCAACTGTGTTGCATGGACTTCAGCCTGGGTGAACCCGAAAATATCCTCTAACCCTCGGCAACGTCAATTCTACGTGGACGTTTGCGTGGGCAAACCAGAGAGCATTTATAATATGTACCTATACGGATTTTCTATGTATCCGAAATAATTGTCTTTCAGAAAACTATTGTACGATGGACTCAGTATAGGGTCTAACTCACAAATGAAAACAGTGATTTTTAGTACCTGTCTAGTCCCCATACTATCTAAAAGCATGACAATCCGTGTAAGTTAATTATCATATAAATGAAAGATTAATCTAATGATATAACTTGGTACCTTCGTCTTGTTGTGTTGATTCGATGCTCTACGAGGTTGGTCACGGCTAGCGCTAGCTGAAGACACTTTTTGGTTCTCTCCGTCGTTCTCAGGTGATTGAATTCATGTACAAGCCAATCGCGGTTGTCGGTTTTGTTTGGTTTTCAACAACTGTTTAATGGTTTGCCGCAACACTCCAACCGTATATCCAGGGGCAGCTTCTTTGTTGTTCTTCCCGCGAAAGGAAAACAAGCGCGCCTTCTTTAACTCCACGAGGAAAATTCGACTGAAAACTGGATCAATTTCGCACAAATGCGTCAGGAGAAACACCATATCTTCTAATTCAAGTCTCGTTTTGTGCCCGTTTTCAATGACCGATGACGGGTTCATTGGAAGTCGAGGTCTCTATTATGTGTAAGCGAACAATAATCCCGCGTTGTGAAAATTTATTATAAAAAAATAAATTATGCGGCCAGATCATATCTGAAAATTACCAGGTTACTTATAGTACACAGTTTCTTTTATTGAAAGCAATTATCGCAAACCACAATAGAACCGCAAAATTCTTGCGATGACAGCAACCTAACAGATAAATGACGTCACGCCATAGCAACCGGACCTGGACCTTCCTTCTGCATGAATTTTTTTTCTTTACCTTCTTCTTTGCACGAATTTTTTTTCTTGGCAATTTCCCTTGCATGAATTTTTTTTTGGTTTTTTTCCCCTCCCCCCCCATCACTTTTCTAATGGTCCGTCCCTTAAGCCCTTTGTCACTGCAAAAGTGCATTGTTCTGATAAAGATCTAATTCTAAAAAACATCAGCTTCACATACTTAGTAAGTGGTTTTTTACCTTCAAGAGCTGTGTATACTTTGCTAGTTTTTCCATTGTTGGCAGCACAACAGTTTCTTTAGAAACTAAAATCTTTACAGATATACATGTACTCCAAGTTGGATTCCCTTGCATTAGTCAACAATCTAGTCAGTATTAACTAATTTAAGGACGTTCGTGCCCAAAAACTTCCCACGTACAGATTTTTTTAAAACTTTGACTGCAGGTAGAAAATGATAAGATTAGATGAAAAACGTAAAAAAAATTCGGGGGTCACCGAACTCGTTTTGAAGATAAGGCGCGTCACAGATCATAGCATTTCTAGGATTTCCAGCCACTGAGGCGATTCTGCCCGGATTCATTACTATCGGCATATATTTAAGTTGAAGAATCATATCCAAGTTATGTGTGTTTAACACAGCATATATAGGTCTATTTGATAGATCTTTGCTACATGTTCCATTAAATCAGCTAGAATTAGCCTTAGCAAAATACATCTTTTAGTTACGCATACCTGTATCCATGTACCAATTTGACCCTATTTGAATAGTATATGAGAAATAATTAAAACTTCCCACGTACAGATTTTTTTTGTTTTTTAGTACAATGGAAAGAATCAGAAAAGGAAGTGATCTGCCGAAAAAAAAGTGGGGGTCACCGAGCATCCAACAAAAATATTCGCACACAAAGTTAACGCAAAGGCCATTAGCTCTATATTTTGTTGAGTTTTCAACTCGGTGCGCGCGCTTGAAAATGATGTGGCACGCGCGTAGCCAATGAATAGCGTGCGCACTAGAGATGCGCAGTAGCAATGGGCGCGAACGTCCTTAAGTGAATGACTTTCGTTAATAAGTACACTTGAAAGTTAAATTAGATGTGGTTATTTTTTAATTATGGTAATCAATAAATGTTAATTAACCTTGTACGTTTATAGGACCATGGACCAATAAACTGCTAAAACCTTTAGGAATTACCTTGCCTCTCAAAGTAAGAGAAACAAAATTTTGAATGTAAGCAAATAACACTGCTTCTTTGTATTCTAGTTTTTACCCCATAATAACTTCAAAATACAGTCAAACCTCTGGTTGCAACTGCCTTTCCTCATGACCAGTTTTTCAAAATACCAAGCTGCCAAAGGCCAACACAGTGACTACAACCTACGGTTTAACCCTTTAATGCCCAATAGTGACTTATAGATTTTACTCTGTCTAACGCCAGACGATTTTACTCGTCAAAGGGAGGCCCCTTGGGCACTAAAGGGTTAAAATCGTAGAGGTTTACAGCACCAAAATTATGAAACTCAATACCTGACTCTTTTAGACCTATTCAGTCTTTTTAAAAAGGTTTTTTAAAAATAATGTTAGAAAATTGGACTTGTCAGGTTCGATATTGTAAGTTAATTGTATATTTCTTATAATAATAATAATTATGCTTAGCTTAAATTTTATTTCATGAATAAGTTATATCTAGTCCTGTACATGTAAATAGATTTCAATTTTAAATTTTAAACTTATGTCTTTCTTCTCAACCTTAGTTTTTAATTTTTCTTATTTTCTGTGCTGGAAACTAGCTGAGTGATGATCTTTTTTCACAAAAGCTAAGCGTATATCACAATACAACTTGACCTGACTTGACCAAAAGTTTTGAAGTCAAATCACTATATTTGGAACCTCTTGTAAGGGACCAGCTCTAGTAAGCAACTGCCACCATTTTTAGAACTAAAAGTTTGAAATTTTCCTTTGTTTATAATCTTTGTGAGTGACCACTTGACAGTTAATGGAGCGAAAAAATGTATAATAAAATGTTGTAACATCATCGCACTTCTGGCTAGTACTAGAAACAGAGATTTCTCAGTGGGAGGAACAGACTTTTTTTGCTTGAAATTGACTCTTACATGAATAAAACATTGCATCGGCACTGTTGAATAGGGTAGTTATGTCTTGGCAGTTATAACCTAAAATTTGACGTATGGCGGATATGCATACAGCCCTTCAATTGCTTTTGTTTTAATTTTTAGTCAACAAAAGCTACAGTTTTGTATTGGAAGACAAAACAACCTGGTACATACAGTTTGCAGAGTGGATTTCCTACTTTTTATGACTGCACAGTTTCTGATGGCCGACTTTTATATGCAATTCCTTCATTTGAGTACCCTGATATGGTAAAGGTAAGTCCTCATCTGTCATGAATGTACAAAGTACAAAAGGGCTGGTGGTGAGCATGTTACTCTTTTTGAGAAACACTCCCCCCCCCAAAAAAAATAAGTGGAAAAATCACCTAGTCAGAAGAAAACTACATGTAACTAGTTAGAAATAAAATCACCTAGTTAGAAAAAAACTAACTAGTAAAAATTATAAAATTAACTGAGACCAAAAATTAACTGCAACATTTACGCATCTTGAAAAGTTTGGCTTAAATTTTTGCAAGTTCGTTGTTTGTAATCTGTGTCAATCTTCTCCATCCTTAACCATCCTTGTTCCTTAATGGTTAATTATTATAATCTCTGTGGTGTTTTTTTTTAATCTAATGGTAAAGTAATATTTTCAGATTTTGGTGTCTCGAAAACTCAGGCCCCAGACCCGAAAAACTCAGACCCTCGGATGTCTCGAAAACTCAGACCCGAAAAAACTCAGACCCTCGGGTGTCTCGAAAACTCAGACCCGAAAAACTCAGACCCTTGGGTGTCTTGAAAACTCAGACCTGAAAAACTCAGACTCTTGGGTGTCGTGAAAACTCAGACCCTCTGGGCCGGGTGTCTCGAAAACTCAGACCTGAAAAATAAAACATATTAACACCGCGAGCCGCAAGCCGACTTGTTTACTGTTCGTCGATACAGTGGCATTACCAAAATCTGCCGAGAAAAGCTCATAGTGTTAGATAAGTGCAATGATCATGAAAGATCTTCATTCCGAAATTGCGATAAATCAGTCACCTTATTTACAATTGCCTTCTTGGTAAAATAAGGCAACTTGAAAGCTATCTTCACATCAGAAGTTATGAATTATTTACCTGAAACCTTTGACCGCCATGCATGATCGAATGTAAAATAAAAAAGTGGCAGGAAAACACGTCACCAGAAATTTAATGATTAACGAATAGAAAGAGTGTTTTTTTTGGAAAACAACGACAAATTTTACGCTTAACAAAAACGACTTCTCCTCAACCATTAATGGTCTCTTCTGCTCAAAATTCAATGCAAGAAACTCAATCACGAGAATTTCTCGAAGTCTCAGGACCGTGAAAGGTTATACCCGCTACTGTAGAGTGACGCCAATCCTGTATTTGTACAGGAAAACATCACGCAACACACCTCATGAATGGCTTCTAATGACACGACACGTTGTGGATACGATAAGGAAAATAAAAATCTATACGAATGTTGAGTATAATTTTCATGATCGTTGCACGTATTTCACACTGCAAGCTGTTTTTTCTTTTCTTGGCAGATAATTTTCATGATCATTGCACGTATCCAACACTATGAGCTGTTTTTCTTTTCTCGGCAGATTTTGGTAATGCCACTGTATCGATGAACAGTAAACAAGTCAGCTTGCAGCATCCACGCAGTGTAAATTTGTTTTATTTTTCGGGTCTGAGTTTTCGAGACACCCAGAGGGTCTGAGTTTTTTGGGTCTGAGTTTTCGAGACACCCAGAGGGTCTGAGTTTTTCGGGTCTGAGTTTTCGAGACACCCGGAGGGTCTGAGTTTTCGAGACACCCAGAGGGTCTGAGTTTTTCGGGTCTGAGTTTTCGAGACACCCGGAGGGTCTGAGTTTTCGAGACACCCAGAGGGTCTGAGTTTTTTGGGTCTGAGTTTTCAAGACACCCAGAGGGTCTGAGTTTTTTGGGTCTGAGTTTTCAAGACACCCAGAGGGTCTGAGTTTTTTCGGGTCTGAGTTTTCAAGACACCTGAGGGTCTGAGTTGTTTGGGTCTGAGTTTTCGAGACACCCGAGGGTCTGAGTTTTTTGGGTCTGGGGTCTGAGTTTTCGAGGTCTGAGTTTTCGAGACATCGTTTCAGGTTTCCATCAATTTAAAGGTAATTTTGTATGTTGTGAAAACACGAAAGCCTTCAATTTTTATGAAATGTTCAAAAATCAAATACAGCAAATCTTTAGAACTCCAGACATTCCTAAGGATAATCATTCTTAGAGAAACTGTCACAATGATTTGAACTGATCATCAAGTTACATGAACAGTGTAGAAAAACAAAGGATGACTGGGGAGTTAAAGGGATACTGGTACCTTTAGTAGCTGTTATTTAGACCCATCCAGTATAATTGTTTTGAACATCACAAGTTATAATCAACTAGTTGACTTAACACAGAAGTCTGGAGTTTACTGACAATACCAGTTTGAAGATGAATGTTGTTTCAGTTAGCTTAATTCAAGATTATTTTGGTCATTTAGTTATCCTTTTGGGATCTGTAGGTGTAAAAGTGACAAGTTAATGTTCATGGCTGTAACTGGTCTTAGTTGATTGTTCTTCCTCGCAGTTTGGGCCTACAGGTGGATGCAAAACTGCCAGAAATTTGCAGGGAGATTGACCCAGATGCAAGGGACATTCACAGAGACCTTGTAGAAGTGCACATACGAAGAACAAGGGCATACATTAGGGAGCACTTTCCTCACCTGGATCATCGAGAGCCCGCTGTAGTGGAAGCTTGCACTTATACTGTATGTTAAATAGGTGTGATGAAGACTAAGACCCTCAAAAACTGAGACCTAAGACCTTAAGACCCCCTCTTAGTTTTTGTACTATCGCGATCTTAGTTTAACTAACACGCCAGATTTATTTTTGAGCAACAAAAACTAAGAGCCCATCTTAGAGGTATAGACCAATGTAAACTGTGGAATTTTAAGGGGGGAGAACCTTAACTACAAATCTGTTGCTAAGGAAATCTCAAAACCTCCGTTTTTTTGGCTCCTGAAGTCCAATGGGCATCAAAGTTTACCATGATTGTTCGATTCATGTTTCCTTTAAATGTTTCGAACCACGCCCATATTTGGTATGTCACGTGACCACAATAGAAAATGTCTAAAAACTCGGACTGAGTGGATCGTTTTCAAAATTTAACAATACGATTTGTTAAAACACAGCATTATCTACAACTTGTAGTATGCGTTTGAGGAAATGTACAATATTTCGAAAATTATAGATCTTTAAGAGGCTATAAAAGCACTTAAACATCTATAATTTTCGAAATATTGTACATTTCCTCAAACGCATACTACAAGTTGTAGATAATGCTGTGTTTTAACAAATCGTATTGTTAAATTTTGAAAACGATCCACTCAGTCCGAGTTTTTAGACATTTTCTATTGTGGTCACGTGACATACCAAATATGGGCGTGGTTCGAAACATTTAAAGGAAACATGAATCGAACAAACATGGTAAACTTTGATGCCCACTGGACTTCAGGAGCCAAAAAAACGGAGGTTTTGAGATTTCCTTAGCAACAGATTTGTAGTTAAGGTTCACCCCCCTTAATGCTGTGTAATGGTTTGCTTGTGTGGGGACTTAGTGTTGTGTGACAGAATAGAATACTAAGGGTGTTTTTGCAAATTCTGAAACAATGATTTACAGCTGCTTCAAATAATGCTTGAGTCAGACATTCAACAGAGCTGAGAAATTACTGTAGTGGTGAATGGTGAGGGTCTTAGTTTTCATGATACCGCTTGTGCCATTGCTTTCTTGGGTGTGTGTGCTTTAGTCATTGATTATTGCCGATGATGAATGAGTAATCGATGACTAATCAATAGGCCACAAAATTTTTGGTCATCGATTAGTCATTGATTTTTATCCATTGGCTAAGAGGCCAAAAAGTCATAATGTGTACAAAATTAATATTCAATACTCAAGCTGGTTATGTAATTACTGCTTATGATGGAAGTTCCCCTAAGCTGAAGCAGTTTTAATTTTGCTGACAAACAGCCACAAAAATAACTCAATAACCACATTGTCTATTCTTGTCAGCGCACTTGTTAGTTTCATTTTCAGACTTGTTGGTTACTGTTCAGTTGGGTTAAGTGAAATATTGCACAATTGAGGATCATCCGTATTTGTGATTAGCACTTTGCCTCCCGACATCGTCAACAGGAACTTCAGATACAAGGAAAAATGCATCTCACACAGATAAAAGAATCACAAACAAAAACAAATCATTGGTACAAGAAAGCAAGAAAAGTGTCTTTTGTGTGCATTATAATAGCCGATGAGTGATCGATGGGTCATCGATGAGTAATCAGTTACATCAATGAGTAATCAATATCATTGATGAGTAATCGATCGGCCACAAAATTTTGTGGCTTTGATTACTCATTGATCATCACCAATAATCAATGACTACAGTCAACTCTCTCGTAAGCGGACACCCTCGGGAATTGAAAAACGTGTCCGTTAGTAGAGCTGTCCGCTTACGAAAATTATTCCCGTAAGCGGACACCAAAGAAAAATAGGGTGGATGTCCGCTTACGGGAGAGTTAATTAACGGGTGTTAATTGTGTTTTATTGCGTAGACAAAAATAGCAACGAACGGACAGCTTGCTTTGCCTTTGAAATTTGTAAAAAGCGATCCCCGCTGTTCTGTTGCTCTGTTAAAGGTCATATTTTTGTTGATTTATTGCAAATTAAAGACAAATTTCATTGCCAAGAGTCAATTACGTACATGGTGTGTCCGCTTACGAGAGAGCGTAAACAAAAGAAAAATCCAATTT
>JAHPZR010038723.1:15000-17898 GCA_019787425.1 Platygyra sinensis | reverse complement strand
GATTCCCGTGATATTGCAGTATGTGTGTCCAGCGGGGTACTTCAAAAGTACATCGATCCAAGATGGCAGCACGAGTGGCTCGCTGAAAAATATGGCTGGATCGAGACATTTGCGAGGCACTGTCCTCTCCCGGTAATACTGTGGTTTTGGAACCATCATTATGAAGTGCATTCTACAGTTATTTATTATTTCCTTCCTCCTTTTCAGCGTCAGTAACCTTCTTCGTGCCGGAGCCATCTCAGAACCTTTGTGGTTTCCAGTGGTTCAGGCATTTCCACCACTGACGGAGACGAAAATAAACAGAAAAGGCGACGAAGAATTAATGCACAAGATGACTTACCCCGAGGATGAATTTAGAAAGTAAGGTTTGGTTTTCTTTTTCTTGCTCGGCAGTCGAAAAACACTGCTTTTCGTTTATCAATGTCAAGCCGGCGGGTGGGAGGGGGGGTGGGTGGGGAGGCGGGGCATAGGGCGGGAATTTGACATTTTCCAAAAAATTGCTGTAAAATTCCCTACCCCCAGGCAAAAATGTGAGCTCAAATATAACTGAAATTCAAATATCCCTACCCCCAGGACAGCAAGATAATTCAAACGCTCTACCCCTGGGTCAAAGCGATCAATCAAATCCCTGCCCTATTTCCTTCAAACTAGCTTTTACAGTGAAGCATTTTTATATTATTCTAATAATTAAAACATTAAAATCTGCTAAGGTTTTTCACAGGAGGCCTCTAAAATAACAGATTTTTTTATTGCAATGGGCTGTGTTGTGATATATGCAGTTTATGACATACCGTATTTAACCGTGTGGCTTATCCGTAGATAAGCCGTACCCCAAGTTTCAGAGCAAGATTTCTGGAAAAAATATTTTCTACCACAAAAATCAGAGTCTGTGAAGCTGGAGTTACAAACTTTTCTTACGGCTTTTGGTCGAAGAAAACGGATATTTAACAGGCCATCTGATAGGGTGCGGAAAAAATTAAAAATTATGCGGAATTTTTTCGGCAATATTATGTGGAAGAAAGTGACGATTATGCGCAAAAGACGCCAGACTATGCGGAAATTTCGAAATTAATTAAGTTGTTAACTTGGCGTTTTCAAACGTATAAAATACTTGTTAATGTCTTACCGTGAATTTACCTCGTTCATGACGTGTTTGACCATTCGTGGACAGCTATTTCTTCATTCAACGCAGTTTTTCTATAGTTTTTGTCTGAGGCTTAGTAACCAGGCATTGAATCGGACGAGGAAAACTAGATACCGGAAGTCTGAAAACTAGAACTCAGGCCCATCACCAGCAGATGCATAGAACGCCTGGAGGTTTAAAATTGTTTACGAACGAAAAGGCGTGTTTTGATCGCTGTTTTGGGTGAATAACTTCTTCAAAATGATCAATGTCTTCGCTAATTTTGCTTCTGAGGATGGTATTCAGTTGCTTTCTTGCTTATATGTAGCAATTTTCTAGTTTTATGCGGAAAAATGCCCCAAGGATGCGGAGGATGCGGAAGTAGGTGAATTATGCGGATCCGCGCCACCGCATCCTGTCAGATGCCCTGATTTAACCTGTAAGCGTTTGAACGCCACTGGATATTTTTTGAATGGGTGATGCTAGCCATTTGAATGGCAGAGAAAACATTTCGAATAGATGACGCCAGCCATTTGAACAGCTAACGAAAAATGTCAAATAGATGATGCCCACCGTTAGCTAAAGAAAAATTTAAAACAGGTGGCGCCAGCCATTAGATCTGCTAAAGAAAAATTTGGAACAGAACAAAGGGTTCTTAGTGAACAAGTGGTTATAATCAGTTGAGTGGCTAAATGTGGGAGGTCGTGATGTTTTGATAAAGGATGTGTTTTTGCTGCCCTTTCATATGTCTATAGCTGAAATTCGTTTTACATACTTCATTTCTGCTTTGTTAACTTGACAAAATTTAGAAATGGACACCCAAAGCTTTTAACAGAATAGACTCCAGTCCATCTCCTTGCAGAAGTGCTGAAATTTGCATACCAACCGTTGACCCATTGTGCATGACCTGTAATGTCAGGTTTGTTATAGAGATCAAGCACTTCAACAGAACTCAATAGAAAACAATAATATTGTCTTGTTTCAATATCCCTCCTCAGAGAATCTTGAGCACCAAGTTTAATATACTAAAACTGCATGTTCACATTTTCAGTACAGAGGAAAACAACCTCTTCCAGGATTCCTATGAAATAAACTGCATGCACAGTATTGCAAAACAATTCTTAATAATTTCTAATCAATTAGCAAACAGAGCAAAAACATCTTTTGTGTTAACGGTTAATGAAATTATACATCAACCTTCTTTCAAATGGATAAGTTCATCAGCCGTTTGAACGGCTGCATTTTCTTTTGAACGGATGACTATTTTTTCGAACAAATAACCTGAGCTATTTGAACAAATGACCATATTTTCAAAAGGATAGCTTGGCTGTTCAAACGGATGAAGACTTTTTCCGAATGGATAAGCTCAGCTGTTTGAATGGATGAAGATTTTTTCAAATGGATAGCAGCAGCCGTTTGAATGGGTGGAAATTTTTCTGAACGGATGATCCAATCCATTTGAATGGCATTGGATCGATCATGAATGGATAACACACGGATGGCAAGCAAACAGTTTTTAGTTGTGCAAACAGATAGCCATAGTGAACATTTTCATGTGAGAGGCCACAAATGTCATTCTTGAAAAAGTGTTGTTATAATTGTAGTTCTTATGATCTAAATACTGTACACCTGTGTTTTCTATCTGTCTGCTTAGTAATGACCAGTAATCTATATGAAATGTGTTTTATATCAGGTACTTTTATCAGAGATTCCAAACCAGTCAACCATTGTACCTCTGGGGGATGAAACTTCTCATTGTGACAGGTAATCCAACT
>JAHPZR010038723.1:0-10000 GCA_019787425.1 Platygyra sinensis | reverse complement strand
TTCGCATTGACAAATACCACACATCGGCAATAGTAAAATCTATTCCTTATCAATCCAACCTCATCATGTTAAAATTTCAGCAGAATCGAACAGAAGCAGACGAAATTAGATTTAATCTCTTGTATCTCGCTCAAGTGCTCTTGATGTAATATGAGAAGGGCGGTAACCCATAGCAACCGACAAACACGGCTCGCCACGAACTCGACACGAAATGCTTGTTTCGTCCAAAAAAACCCACAAATATCGCTTAACAGCTGAAACTTGACTGAGAACATCTTTTTCGACTTTTTCTTAAGTGATTTAGACGAAAAAACTACCTCTGAGTGCTACATAAGAGGAGCGAAATCAAAAACAAAGCAAACAATCATGACAAGGCGATGACAAGCCGATAATTTATTCTAAATGCAAGTCTGCACGTACGCAAAGAAACTCTTGTTTCTGGATAATTTTCAGCCTCAGCAGCCATCGAATGGTTCAAAAATTACTTACACTAACCTTACAAATGTCCTGAATTCCAATTCCAAAAGATTTGGCCCGAATTTTCGGCAAAATAAAAAATTTCCTCGCGTTGTCCGCCATTAGACTCCCACGCATACTAATTTTTCAGAGTGACAAACTTCTCCCGAGGGGGGATAGGAGGAAGAGAGCTGAAAAATGGCCTACGATTGGCTAATTATGAGGTCATTTCACTGTCCATATTTGGTGGAAATCGGATGTAACGCAGATCTTCTATCAAAGATTGCGTTACCGGTCGGATCCGACCGGTAAATCGCCACGCACGCACAGAATGAGTTAAAACAGGACCAGCAGCTTAACTGTTGTCATGGCAATGCTACGACAGGTGTCATTTTGCTTCTTTTGTGATGTAAAGTTCTGGTGCCAAGTTTAAAGAACACTGCTTTGATATCTCTAGAGATATTCTTGATTGAGTGTTGTACTGTTTTAGTGAAACCACCTAAGATGTCATGACTTTACTCACCATTCTCGTCCCCAGAGCCCACGATCCTTCTGGCCTGCGGCAGGAATCGAGAGGCTCTGGGAGCATCCATTTCAGGCATGCGCCGTAGATGCAGACTGCGTGAGATCGGATGCGCAGAATTTGGTTAATTCCATTGTTATTTCAAAATGGTTGCTCCCAGAGCTCTTGTTTTCCGACCACTGGTCAAGGGGAACGAGGCTCTGGGAACAAGATTGTTTACTCACAAAAACGTAAATATATCTACAACGAAAAAACATTCTAGAAAGAAAAATGCCATTCTTCTATACTTTGAAATTAAAGGCCTTTCAGATAAGCAGCAATTATTTTTTTACTTCATAGGCACTTTAAGTTCTAAGCAGTAGAAAGTTTAAGCTGTATAAGTTTTAAGTTGGATTACCTGTCACAATGAGAAGTTTCATCCTCCCAGAGGTACAATGGTTGACTGGTTTGGAATCTCTGATAAAAGTACCTGATATAAAACACATTTCATATAGATTACTGGTCATTACTAAGCAGACAGATAGAAAACACAGGTGTACAGTATTTAGATCATAAGAACTACAATTATAACAACACTTTTTCAAGAATGACATTTGTGGCCTCTCACATGAAAATGTTCACTATGGCTATCTGTTTGCACAACTAAAAACTGTTTGCTTGCCATCCGTGTGTTATCCATTCATGATCGATCCAATGCCATTCAAATGGATTGGATCATCCGTTCAGAAAAATTTCCACCCATTCAAACGGCTGCTGCTATCCATTTGAAAAAATCTTCATCCATTCAAACAGCTGAGCTTATCCATTCGGAAAAAGTCTTCATCCGTTTGAACAGCCAAGCTATCCTTTTGAAAATATGGTCATTTGTTCAAATAGCTCAGGTTATTTGTTCGAAAAAATAGTCATCCGTTCAAAAGAAAATGCAGCCGTTCAAACGGCTGATGAACTTATCCATTTGAAAGAAGGTTGATGTATAATTTCATTAACCGTTAACACAAAAGATGTTTTTGCTCTGTTTGCTAATTGATTAGAAATTATTAAGAATTGTTTTGCAATACTGTGCATGCAGTTTATTTCATAGGAATCCTGGAAGAGGTTGTTTTCCTCTGTACTGAAAATGTGAACATGCAGTTTTAGTATATTAAACTTGGTGCTCAAGATTCTCTGAGGAGGGATATTGAAACAAGACAATATTATTGTTTTCTATTGAGTTCTGTTGAAGTGCTTGATCTCTATAACAAACCTGACATTACAGGTCATGCACAATGGGTCAACGGTTGGTATGCAAATTTCAGCACTTCTGCAAGGAGATGGACTGGAGTCTATTCTGTTAAAAGCTTTGGGTGTCCATTTCTAAATTTTGTCAAGTTAACAAAGCAGAAATGAAGTATGTAAAACGAATTTCAGCTATAGACATATGAAAGGGCAGCAAAAACACATCCTTTATCAAAACATCACGACCTCCCACATTTAGCCACTCAACTGATTATAACCACTTGTTCACTAAGAACCCTTTGTTCTGTTCCAAATTTTTCTTTAGCAGATCTAATGGCTGGCGCCACCTGTTTTAAATTTTTCTTTAGCTAACGGTGGGCATCATCTATTTGACATTTTTCGTTAGCTGTTCAAATGGCTGGCGTCATCTATTCGAAATGTTTTCTCTGCCATTCAAATGGCTAGCATCACCCATTCAAAAAATATCCAGTGGCGTTCAAACGCTTACAGGTTAAATCAGGGCATCTGACAGGATGCGGTGGCGCGGATCCGCATAATTCACCTACTTCCGCATCCTCCGCATCCTTGGGGCATTTTTCCGCATAAAACTAGAAAATTGCTACATATAAGCAAGAAAGCAACTGAATACCATCCTCAGAAGCAAAATTAGCGAAGACATTGATCATTTTGAAGAAGTTATTCACCCAAAACAGCGATCAAAACACGCCTTTTCGTTCGTAAACAATTTTAAACCTCCAGGCGTTCTATGCATCTGCTGGTGATGGGCCTGAGTTCTAGTTTTCAGACTTCCGGTATCTAGTTTTCCTCGTCCGATTCAATGCCTGGTTACTAAGCCTCAGACAAAAACTATAGAAAAACTGCGTTGAATGAAGAAATAGCTGTCCACGAATGGTCAAACACGTCATGAACGAGGTAAATTCACGGTAAGACATTAACGAGTATTTTATACGTTTGAAAACGCCAAGTTAACAACTTAATTAATTTCGAAATTTCCGCATAGTCTGGCGTCTTTTGCGCATAATCGTCACTTTCTTCCACATAATATTGCCGAAAAAATTCCGCATAATTTTTAATTTTTTCTGCACCCTATCAGATGGCCTGTTAAATATCCGTTTTCTTCGACCAAAAGCCGTAAGAAAAGTTTGTAACTCCAGCTTCACAGACTCTGATTTTTGTGGTAGAAAATATTTTTTCCAGAAATCTTGCTCTGAAACTTGGGGTACGGCTTATCTACGGATAAGCCACACGGTTAAATACGGTATGTCATAAACTGCATATATCACAACACAGCCCATTGCAATAAAAAAATCTGTTATTTTAGAGGCCTCCTGTGAAAAACCTTCGCAGATTTTAATGTTTTAATTATTAGAATAATATAAAAATGCTTCACTGTAAAAGCTAGTTTGAAGGAAATAGGGCAGGGATTTGATTGATCGCTTTGGCCCAGGGGTAGAGCGTTTGAATTATCTTGCTGTCCTGGGGGTAGGGATATTTGAATTTCAGTTATATTTGAGCTCACATTTTTGCCCGGGGGTAGGGAATTTTACAGCAATTTTTTGGAAAATGTCAAATTCCCGCCCTATGCCCCGCCTCCCCCCCATCCCCCGTCCCACCCGCCGGCTTGACATTGATAAACGAAAAGCAGTGTTTTTCGACTGCCGAGCAAGAAAAAGAAAACCAAACCTTACTTTCTAAATTCATCCTCGGGGTAAGTCATCTTGTGCATTAATTCTTCGTCGCCTTTTCTGTTTATTTTCGTCTCCGTCAGTGGTGGAAATGCCTGAACCACTGGAAACCACAAAGGTTCTGAGATGGCTCCGGCACGAAGAAGGTTACTGACGCTGAAAAGGAGGAAGGAAATAATAAATAACTGTAGAATGCACTTCATAATGATGGTTCCAAAACCACAGTATTACCGGGAGAGAACAGTGCCTCGCAAATGTCTCGATCCAGCCATATTTTTCAGCGAGCCACTCGTGCTGCCATCTTGGATCGATGTACTTTTGAAGTACCCCGCTGGACACACATACTGCAATATCACGGGAATCTTAGTCCAGTCCCTGAACTCTCCTTTCTTCTGGCCCCGGGCGGGCGAAAGAAGAGTCCAGGATAACTTGCATGCGCATGCTCAGAACGCCGCCATTTTTTCCCCCTAAATCGGGGGAAAAACCATATTTGGAAGTACTTTCCAGATTTGGCTTGTGGCGCGATTTTCTGAATGATAATATACAAGCAACAATTTCTGCATTCAGATTGATTAAAAACATGTCATTTAATCCCAAATCAGTGGAATTTCACCAGTGCCACGCTAAACCACATACGATTTGGTTTTTATCACAATATCAAAGATCACAAAAGAAATCTTTGCCAAGATTTGTTGACAGATTGAAAACACCGACTCGGACTTGAAAGTGCACGCGCTGCATTATGCAAATGAGCTACTTGTACGCGTCAGACTTTCCTTTCAAAAACTTTTGCAAAATCGCTCAGCATACAGAAACAAATATATACGAAAAAATGTGTAGGAAAAGAGTAATGATGCGTACTCGTTGTCGATAAGAGTATAGACCACGATAAACCATTTATTTCGATTTTTGTTTTTATGGTTTTTTTTACGACAATATCAACATCAAATAAAATGTTTTCTTTCAGAGCGCGAGCTGAAAAAGGCATTGCGCGACACATTGACGCGAGCAGCGTGGTTGGGACCTAATAATTTTCTATTGGTTCGTTCTGAGCATGCCCATGCAAGTTATCCTGGACTCTTCTTTCGCCCGCCTGGGTTCAGCCCCTATATGGGGCAGGAAGAAAGGAGAGTTCAGGGACTGGACTACGGGAATCTGGGAACGCCCAGCAGGAATTCCCAGCAGGTCGAATATGAAAATAATGAGAAAAGAAATTTTGGGAAAAGGAATTCAAGTAAAGTTTGAACTACAGGTGCTGATGTTCATAAATGTATTTAACGCAAAAATATGAGACCATTCGAATTCTGTGTCTTAGTTTAACCTTTTTCAAGTTTTTGTAATTTTTTCTGTTTCAGATTTTTTCCAGGCTACCATTTTTGTGGGCCAACAAAAGTGTCACCTTACTGTAGCTAAACTATTCACCTGTCAGATTTGATCCATTAAGGTTGCCATGAGACATAAACGATCATAAACATTGCAAGACAAGGCCAAACTAAAATTCTTACCGAGGCAATATCTAAAGAACAATGCTTTCTTTTGCAGCATCAATTTTTCCTTTTAGGCATAATCTGGGGGGGGGGGGGGGGAGGTTCGAAATTAAAACAGCTAACGTCAAACACTTGTAAAAATATTAAGTAATGATCCGAGCAAAAACTAGGCAGGCAATTGGCAAAATCGATTAAGAGGTGGGAAAGAATAATTTTTAAATTCAATTAAATCGGCGCATCTGATTGGCTGATATCGAAAAATCGTAGAAAAAAGCAATAAAAAAGTGACATCAACAAAATTTTTTTTTGATATGTGCCCCATCTCTCTAAAATCTATCTCCCGGTAAAATTTTAGCATTGTTCTATGCGCCAATCAAAAGTTAGCCTTTTGGCGCATCGAAATTTTGTCAGTTTAAGATATGTTAAATTTACAAATGCAACGAATTCAAATCCAAAATAAAAAGATATTCGAACGGATTCCAGTGTATCTACTTTTCAATTTGAAATTCAAATTTCAAGCTTTTTGCGTGTGGACCAATCACATACCTTGAATTTAATTTGATTCGAGTGATCAGCGCCGAAATAATAACTGCCGCTATTGCCACGGTCTATTGTTCTTTTGCCTAGTTCTTGCACGGATCATTACTTAAAGAAACACAGTCATTCTTCAAATTCTTAAAAGTTCGTAACCAAGTTACTACCACATTTTAAAAATGAGATATGATGGGCTCCTGAACACGCCAGGAGCCCTTTGGCTCAGAATGGCGGAAATCAGGTTTCTGAGGACTTATTGACCTTTCAAAATTTTCCGGGGTAGGATGCCATCGAACCCTCTCTTCTAAAAACCTGGATCCACACCAGCCTCTCCTGGGAACTTGAAATAAGTTTATTTCCGAACTCTTACTGAGGCAATTGTCTTAATTTGCCTTGTACTAGTAGCTAGCATCGACCAAGGCTGGTCTTTGATATGCTAATCCACAATGTCTCGGCTTTGGGAGGAGGAAAGAATGTGCCTGCTAGGACACAATGGAGGACACAACTGCCAGCAAGCATACCACACTCTTCTATCCTTATTCTGATATCCCTGAAACCAAGGAAACAACCAAAACGGAGGGCTCTTCATTGGATTCAGAGTGCTGGCAGTCTGTTTTTTTATCAAAATCAGGCAGCAATTTTGAGGCAAGATGTTTCAGACTAGGAGGGATTGGAATGATACATGGACGTTTCACACCCAACTCCTTTTTGTCCATACTGCCCCTCTGCATTCATGTTCATGGATAAACAATCATCTGACCCTAAGAAAAGACTGGTAGCCAACAGTCTACCCTGGATACACCATTGCATAAGCACTCTCTTGTATATTTTTCAATACATTTTTATTTTTCATTAGCTTGAAATTTAAAGCTAACTTCAGATGTTACACAGTCATAAAACCTTAACCTATTACAGGAGCCACTGATGATCCTCAGTTATGTTCATTTCATATTAATGTAGCTTTTGATAAATATTTCTGCTCACATTGCACACCTTTAATATGATGAGATTGTTAAAATTTCCATATTCTTGTTAAAAACTGAATAAAATCTACAAGACTGACAGACGTCAAAAAGAACACAACAAATTACTAAAATGAAAACCTGGCTTCTTTACCTCCCTCTCTTTTTCATTGTTTTCTGTTTGTGTGTATCCTTTTTTACATAAAAATTGTTTAAACTAGCATTATATAGTATCTCTTTGCTTACAAGTCCCTTGTACAACCTATCCTACATAAGATTTCAAGCTTCAACATACTAAAATGCAATAATTGTTGCTTTATATAAATAGTGAGATTTCAATTGCCTAAGGATTTCTTAGTGTAATGTATGTAAACCCACATAATATTTTTGCTGGATGTTCCAGAGATTAAAATAAATGAAATTTATATATAGATCTGTGGTAGAGGTGAAAATCATGACTGCTGTAGAGTGCTGGCCAATAATGTAGGGGCCTTTCCGCAAATATATTTACATGTGATATGACACCTGATTAAAAATCAACTTGTAAAGTGTATGTAGAACTTGGGGTAATCTCCTATGAAAAGCTCCAACAAGCTTGCTGAGATCATCCTTCCACTTGATAAGCAATTGTAAAGTTAGGTGATTCTTGTAAATATACAAGGGCGTAGCCAGGGGGGGGGGGTCCTGGGGTGCCCGTGACCCCCCCCTTTGTAAGCGTTTTTGTAAGCAAACAACCTACAATATTCAGGTGACAATCTGATGAGTACCCTCTGTATGAGTCAGTGTGACCCCCCCTTTGAAAACTCCTGGCTACGCCCATGATATAGTTGATTGATTGATTGATTGAATTATTAATGAGTTTAAAAACTTGGTCAAGTGGGGAAGTGCCCTGCGCAAGCAAAATTTCAAAGTTACTTGCCCAAAGGGCAAGCTGGAATTCAAATACTTTTTTAGCCCTAGTTTTGTATCTACATTATAATCTTGTATATTAGGTATTTTTTATTTGTGAATCATTGTTAATCATGTAATTCTTTATTTGTTTGTGCGGCAAATTAAAAAAAAATAAAATAAAATAAAAAATCAATGCAAAAATTCATAATATTATCATGATATTTTAGACCTATCAGATTTTTTGGGGAAAATTCTCCCAATGTCAGCAGTATCATTGTGATGAGTTCTAATCAGTGTGCATAAAATTTTCCTATTAATACTATTTCACTATAATTTCTACTTTTTTAACTTTTTTGCCCTCTTATCAGATTGCACAAAACTGATAATTATCATCACCACCATGATCTTCATTGGCAGCTCAAGCATGGTATCATTACCATTACTCATAATCCCCAACCCTTATATCAAAGTGATGCTTTGTGTTGACCAGTCTTGAATCTTGTAATCCTGAATGGTGACATGTCATAGGATGGTGTTTCATCCATGGCCAGTTGGGCCAGAATCTTGCCACTGACTGGGCCAAGCTTGAACCCATGACCTGTGAAAAACAAATGAACGAGAACAAGAGTCAGGAACATCCAAGGAACTAGAGTCATTAACTAAAGCTGGAACTCACTCAGCATTTAAAGTGGATCTTGCTTTTCTTCTCTACAAGGGGTGGCAAATGATCCAAAAAAGTTCACAGAATGATATTGTCAAATTTCAGCTATCCAGAGTCCTGCCATCTCAAAATCTTCAGTTCTTTTACAAGGCCAAAATAGTAAGTCTTAGACCATAGAAAACATTAAAGTCTTGCCACCTTATTAGTCTTAGATTTACCATTCACTGTGCTGCACATACAATATAGTCATGCTACTGTGCCATCACGCCAGAAAACAATCAAAGCACTCGGCCATCCATCAACTTCCCAGTGGATAATGATCGACATGTGCAGCTTACAGGTTATTCTAGTAACCATATTGACCCCTGGCCATACGTGGTATAACAGAAGTCTTAATTTAAACAAATTCAAAGTGGCTATGAGCCAATGAACTTCAAATGGATTGGGATCGTCGGTAAACGGTGACAATTTTGATGCCACTGACTTGAGGTTTTAATTCATAGACTGAGTTAAAGTTAAAGCCCACTGGCATTGTTAAGAAATACAGGGGTTTTAAAAGTTCATTATGATTTGTTTTATTATAACATTTCATTATTTATTTAAACTACCTATTTAGGTATATTATTTTTCTGCTTATTCTACATTCAATCATTCCAAATATTAGTAGCTAGACTGCCGCCTTTATTTTTAATGACATTTTCTAAGGGCCTATAGAGTTTCCCAGTTCTTTAGCGTGTCAAGAGTCATGTGCATTTTTCCATGAAGCGTAGTCATCTTTTCAGCTCTTTTATCGTTTTAGGGGCAGGGTCTTTATACGTTGTCTCATCAATGATACTCCAGATGTTCTCAACGGGATTGAGATATGGAAGTTTGAAAACTCATGGTTCCCATATTCCCATATTCTCTTAGCTCTCCCCATTAGATTGTTGGGAGCAGATGATCCTTTTTAAGATAAAATCTGGGAATTTTAGTGTTAATTAAAACAAGACCAGCGGCATAACTGTTGTCATGACAACAGCCTGACGGGTGTCATTTTCTTGTTCTTACCAGAAAAGCCAGCACCAATAATAACATTTGGAAACTTGGGATGTTTGTCCAACACATAATTCTCATCTGGGGTGAGCTAAAGTGAAGAACAAATTCAGGTTTAATTCAATTTAAAATGCAGTTATACAGCATAAAACCCATCACAGCTCATCAAAACTAGTAAGACAATCTCAGATTGTACAGAGTGCAAATGATAGCTCTGGCACGTTAGTCCCATAAGTACTCACCCCTGCTCAGTTCACTTTCGGTTTGTATCTACCTTGGTAGTCTGCTTGGGCTTTTCCCTTAGCAGTGTGTATGTTTCAAGGTTGCAATTTCATTCAAGGTCCAAAAATTACGCACAATTACTGTTTGTCATGACAGTTGTCACATTTTAATCCGGTGTTTTACGATGAATTTTGTTCATTTTAAATTCAATAATATGCTGAACAAATGTGACAGCTCTTTGCCTTAACTATGTAACTTGCCAGACATAAATTATAGATGATCAAAGTCATCAATTGGTAATCAATGAGTAA
>JAHPZR010038719.1:7500-44325 GCA_019787425.1 Platygyra sinensis | reverse complement strand
ATGAGTTGGAAGAACGAGAACTTGGTATAAAAAAGGCTGACAAGGAAAGAGGAGCTGGGGATGGAAGAGTTGGTAGGTAGCCTGCCAAGGGGCTGGTATACCAAAAACAAGTGGTGACGAATTGCTGAAGCCCTGTGTATTATCTAGGTACTGATAGCATAAGATGATGATAAATGACAGATTTGTATTTAATTTAGTGTATAAGTTTTGGGTAAATTTGTTTTTTCAGTCAGAATGATTTCAACCTATGTTGATTGAGTCAAAGGGGAGGGAGAGTCTGGGTCTGGGACCAATAAATGATTAGCCACAAAAATTTGAGCAACTTTGCAACAAATTATGTGGCTTAGTGGAGGAAATATAGGTTCACTACAAAGTCAAAGGTCAGTTGTTTAAATCCAGGTGAGTAGAAAATTAAAAACCTAAAGAACAAATTGACCCACAACATACATGTATATCTAGTAAAAAAAAATATCTGGGCCTCGGGTCTCCGGAATGAATAAATGTCCATATTTGTTACGCACAATCAAATTGTAGCAACTCTTCGGCTACATTTTCAGAAATCATGACTATCACCAGAAATCTAAGTACTTGAAATACCTTTACTGAAAATCACAATTATTGTGAGCCCAGAAAAGTTAGGAGGTATACTTGAGACTTAACTGATATGGTTTTATTTTTATTACTTTATCTCAACAAACTATCATATTGTTACAATACAATTTTCAAGCCTAATCAGCAAGATAAAGGAAAACTTACTGGTTCCAACTTTTCCTTGAAGATTTGTTTCCTGTACAGGAACATGGCATGGATCATGTTGGCTGCTCTTGCACTCTGGATTCGTGAAGGAACTAATAATGAATCCTAAAAAAAGAATCATCAAAGGAATACTGGTTACTTACAGATACACTGGACTGTTTTTTGTTCAGTAAACACATATTGGCCAACTTTTCTCATGTAAACAATTATGGCCAGTTAATAAGTAGTTATGCTTCTAAGGTTCAAGTTGTGTACCTATGACAACACCAGATACTAACCACTCCATAGTAGTTACTGTTGATCATGAGAGGCTCTCTGGATCGTAGATAAACAAACTGTTGCCACCAGTCACTGATCTGTTTGATGATGAAGACAATTTAAATGACAGACAACACATAACAATTGTAATAATCCACCTGAACATACACATACACTGTAACTATTGTTTGAACACGTTATGTCTATTAGGTAAAATGGTTGTCTTTGAAATAATGGTCATTAAAATGCAAGGTGGTGCTATCTTCCAGGTCCACAATGAAAATTGACTATCGTTAGTAAGTAAATTGTATTTTCACAGCAGCCCTGGATTGGATAACTGTAACAGAGTTACCCACCAGCATAAAATTTGCAGGTACATGTATCACTTTTTGACAGGGGTGGCAAGTAATGCTAAGAGAGTGATGTGTCTCGTCCAGGAACAAAACACAAATGACCCCAGCAAAGATTTAAACCCAAACAGCTTGGTCCACAGTTTAAAGCGTTAACCATGACAGCGTGTCCCAGAAACCAGAGTGCATGAAATTATTGACCAATCTCTTGAGGAGAAAGAAGATGTCACAACTTTAGGAACTGAAGTGGCATTACTCTAATGCGAGAAATGTTTACATGTAACTTAGTCGTCAGTCCACAATTATATTAGAACGAGAACGGGAAACTAAAGCAAGAACACAATACATGTACATACATAGTTTGATGACCACCAGGATTTCCAAACTAGGTATCGTTGTAGCCTCTTTCCAAGCCCATCCTAAAAGGGACAGATATTTTTAATAATTATTGTCAATGAATCTCGTTCCAGTCTCTTAATATCTTATTATATGTTTATTTTTACCTTTCTTATGAAGCTTTTTATTTTTGCAGATTTTATATTTTTATTTTATCAACTATTTAGAAATTTATTTATTTTATGCAGGACCCATGTTGATACCAGTTTTTATAAGTGAAATGGTTATCCTGCATAAATAAGTTCATTATCATTATCATTATCATCATTATCATGTAAGGCCTTAAAGGGGCTCAGTCACGGTATTTTGAGTTATTTTGAGCATCGACAAAATTACTGTTAAATTGAAGGAAACCTGAAAATAATACTTTACAAAGATAGAAAAACATCAGAGACAATAATAAGCCATAAAGGAACAAGGATGGTTAAGGATGGAGAAGATTGACATGGATTGCAAACAACGAATTTGAAAAGTTAAGCTTAACTTTTCAAACTGTTCAACCGTGACTGAGCCCCTTTAAGTCTTGCTCTTTTTACTTGAGGTGCCAAGTTCAATCCATGAGCTTGCAGTCATAACCCTGCCGGATTACTAGATGGATAGAGTCCTCCAAGGTATGAGAGCAGTTCCAAGCAGAGTGGTCTTCTGTAGCTTGTTATTCTGATATTGCCTGGGATCTTGCCGATGTAGTTTATTGTCCCCTTTTTGACAAGCCCAAAAGCTCCAAAGATCGCTATGATCATTATCATTATTATGATGATGATTGTTATGATTATTACACTTATTATGATTATTGTGATTATTGCCCCCGCAGGGTTTTGGCCTAGAGGCCAAAACCCGAGGAGGCATTATAGTCTCCCCCATGTGTACCTATAAAGAATGTGTAAAATATTGGTGTAGTATGCAAATTGATCCCGATTTGAAGAAACTAGGCATGAACAGTGGTCCCGTATAATTTTTCAGTCAGCTCCCAAGGCAATGCTACATGGGTAATTCAGGAATGAGGAAGATATTAAGGAAGTAGTGAGGAAGTTATTATTTGCTGCAAGAGGAGGAGAGGAAGATATTTGCCAAAATATATTTTAGGGCGGGTATCTGTCATCACTGTGATTTCTTTATAACTTGAATTCAAAGGTTATTCAGCAGTACCAGATTGAACTGTTTGGTACAGAAGTTGATTTGTCGGACACAAATCAGCAATGGGGTCGACAGACTCAACCCAAATACTACACGTATAAAGATCACGTTTATTTGGACCGCTTATTTTTACTGAGTAATCTTACGTGGTGCAGAATAATTTGCATATATGGCGACTGTAACGCGATACTTCTGTTTACATCTCGGAAAAATCTCGACTTCTGTTCTGCTTTCAAGATATGTTTGCTCGTTGAGTCCTCGTATATCAAGGCAAATGATTTGTTTCAGTATCAAACTAGAACAACAGCGTGGTTTGATATTTTTTTTCCAGAATCATTCTTGTCCCCAGAGCCCACGATCCTTCTGGCCTGCGGCAGGAAATCGAGAGCTCTGGGAACAACCATTCCAGGCATGCGCCGTAGATGCAGACTGTGTGAGACCAGATGGGCAGAATTCGGTTATTTCCATTGTTATTTCAAAATGGTTGCTCCCAGAGCTCTTGTTTTCCGACTGCTGGTCAAGGGGAACGAGGCTCTGGGAACGAGATTGTTCCAGAATGCTTTTCGTGAGAGTATTATGTAAAGAATATCATGTGATAGAATGAGTTAAACAGAATGTGTTGGTTTTTAATTAACTTAGTTGACTCTTTGGATCATATTTATATATGGAGTTTGAGTTACTGGGAGTTGAGAACAAATGAACGGAAATAAGGAAAAAAACAAAAACGGAAATTAATTTTGGTTGGAGTTAGGGCAAGGTTTAAGTTGGTGAGAGTTTGAATATTGGAAGTCAACTGTAATGCAATTAGCGTATGCGAGTGTGAAACTACTTGATTTCTTGAATTTAAGGATAATCTATCACACCTTAAAATCAAGAGCCAGTTTTTCCATCTCCTTGAACCTCTCTTCACTAAGAACAGGCCTAACTGATTCCAAATACTGAAAAAAAATTAACAAGCAATACAAATTGTGATTCATTTGTTGCACTCAAGATGTATCTAATAATAATAATAATAATAATAATAATAATAATAATAATAATAATAATAATAATAATAATAATAATAATAATAATAATAATAAATTGAAATTTATACCACGCAGTTTCTATAAAGATATTCAACTGCGCCTTACAATAAATATTAAATTAAAAATAAAATAAAAGTTCAAAGTTACAATTCTAAAATTCCATAAATAAATAGAATAATTAATCAGTAATGTAAATTAATTATAACAACTATAGTAACTAATTAAATGCCCTATTATCTACACCGGTATTCAAAATTTATGAGATTTTATAACTTACTCTCTCTGTAGTGGCTTCAAGATCTGGAACAGGTAGGTAAGGCAAAGACTTCTCATAGCTGTAGAGAGTTGGGTTCTTTCCACCCAGAAGTTTTACTAAGCCCTGCAATCACAAAAGAGGTAACTGTTACAGCTATTATTAACTGTTATATGTACTATTATTATGTTACTGTATATTTACACTTTGTAAGCAAAGGTGTGTACAGGTCTAGGGCCATGTAAACGAAGTTTGGGTCGCACCTGAGAATGCCGTATTCAGAATTACATTTATACATGTATGTACAACAAAAGCCACACTTGTTATGCCAGTCATCGACATCAAAATAATTAGATTTAGTCTCCGCATACTGGAAGGTCAATAGAAACTACAAGTACATGTAGATCAGGAGTTATAAACAGTTTTAAAGGTTTGTATGACATCACATTGAAACCAAATGCAGCTGAGTAAATTAATTCTTGACAAAAATTTTGTTAGTCCCTTTCAGTCTGTTACATTTTACATTGCTTGCGTTGTATGTTAGAAGTTAGGGATGAAGTTAGCTAAACTTAAAATAAAACTGAAACAAACTTACCAACCAGCATTTGGTTTTTAACGACAGCTTCCTAAGCAAAAGATAAGAAATTTTCAAAACCATGTTTACTTATTTACATTGATTTCCAATATGTTCATTACCAGTAAGTTATACTTTTGACTAACATCAACTTCAAACTAAAATTTTTAAATACTAGCCCTTCCTGAAAAATATACTGGAGTATTTGAAGTGTTTGCATTAAATACATGTAACGTTATAAATTCAATGTTCTTTGATCTCTAGATACATGACTGTGTATTTAATCAAACAACGTAGCTTGGAAAAAAGATAGCTTATCTTATCACCCAAGTTAAGGACAAGTTCAAATTACTTTTCTCAGGTTTGGTGTAACCACATGGCTTACTAAAGTACAGACAGTGTTTGAGCCAGAGCGCAAACTTGCGACATTCTCCCCCTTGAGCGACGACTTGTCCATTAAAATTTGATGGCCAGGCCATAAATACCCCCACGATCAGAAGTATTTGTGGAGCCAGTTTCTTGTAAATAATTATAAATGTATTCAATTCTTTGTCTGCTAGCATTTCACATTTTCATATAAAATTTGTTTATCAGCACTTATAAATTGCTTTTAAAGACACTAGTTATTGTCTCACGCTTTGCTCCTTGAACAACATTCCAAACCTGTCGTATACGCAGAAGTGTCATCGTTGAATGTTGTCACATTATGCAGTTTCATTCATGGCTTTGGTATGCCCTTACAGTGCTTTTAATAAGCACTGACAGCTGACGAAAAGCATCAGCTCCTTTGCTCAGAGAAGTCAAACACTTTTTTGCCTAAATTTAAGTAACTAAAGAAAAATTCTTTGAAATTAAGTAGTAAAATAAAGTTTATAGTAACATCATTGTGTTAGACTTGTAATTTTTTACCTCAATTTCAAAATAATTGTCAAAAGATCGGGCCTAATTGCGCATTCACTATTCACTGTGGTCAGAAATAGTCGTGACTCGCTGGCACTCAACTGAGTTGGGGGTCGCATAACAAGCTTGCACAACTAGGGCAGGACCCCAACAACCTTGAATTGTTCAATACCTTGTATTGTACCATCACTTCACTGTCTTTATTACTTCACTGCTGTACCTAGCATGGAAGCAGATTTCGCATTTATCGTTGTACCGCTCCACAATTATTTTTGGACTTAAGTCACATCCACCGGCTCAGCCGTGAGAAAATGTCCAGACAAAGAGAGCGAGACATAACAAGCTTCTTTGTCAAACAAAGAAAGATTGCGGGTAAGTCTACATTTATTGCCATTTAAAAGTTCATCCCATTAGTTTTGAGTTGCGCTGCTGCAATTAGTTTTGAAAATTTATGTGAGCGGAAAAAAGAAGCGCTGAGTTAGCATGCACTGAAAACTACAAATGCACAGACATTGGAAATAAGTCGTTTAACCTGAATGAAAACGTAATTGAATGTGTTTTCATGAAAGTGCGGTATTTTAGTGAAATTTTTACCTACTTCTTTAAAGGTTTGTCGATAAACCAAGAGGTTTACGTAAAATTAGCGTGCATGCAAATGTACCAGATGAACGTATTTGTCTATCGTGTTGAGGAGCTGATTGCGCCAGTCCTGATAAATCAAAACTTGAATGAAAGCTGCATTTTCAGCATATTAGTGTTGTAAAAATAGAGAAAAGTGTTGCTGTTGATATGAAGTCTTCCTTTATATTTTACTCTCAATTTGGTGCCCAGAATGCTGGAAATGGCATTTCAGAGCTTCCAGATTTCAACGCTAGGTTTAGGGGCCTGACAGCCCCTATTTCATATAGTTGGTTATTCTTTTCTAACCAGCTGCCTACTTCAACTTTTATTGAAACCCCTGCCCTTATTTTCAAAGTACTTGAACAAAGCAGATGTCATTTGTGTTTCCCCAACTAACTCTGCAATATTGTTATGAAATCATGTCATTCTACTAGACAATGTATAGATTTACCAAATTCTTGCACACTCTACCATCTTGTAAACTCAAAAGCTCCAAAGCTAAATAATCAAGTGAGGATCATTTTTACCATATTTGGAAGTAGAATGAGACTTACATCATTCCCACGTGACTGGCTTCCACGGGATTTACACGTGTTGGCAGCTTGTTTCATTTGTGGACCGAAGTGATCTTTGCTTTATGTAAACATCTATATTTCTTTGGAACAATGTCCAAGAGGAAAATCTGGAGTTCTTTTTAATGTGAAACAGTTCATTCATGAAGCAGAAGAATAAACTTAAAATGAATTTCACAACAAAGAAAATGACGCTCGACTTCTGAATTTGAAACCTTGAAATTCCTAGACAAAAGCGTTGAATGATTACACAAGTGGTTACTGTAAATTGTATACGTATAAAGAATGTGTGAATATTGGTGTAGTATGCGAATCAATCCCGATTTGAAGAAACTAGACGCGCACGGTGGTCCCAGTTAATTTTTCAGTCAGCTCCCAAGGCAATGATGCTACATGGGTAATTCTTGCGACCACAAACACGAGGAGGAGATCGAGGAAGACACTATTTGCTGCACGAGGAGGAGAGGAAGATATTTGCCAAATATATTTTTGGGCGAGTATCTGTCATCACAGTGATTTCTTCATATCTTGCATTCAAAGGTTATTCAGCAGTACCAGATGGAACTGTTTGGCACAGAAGTTGATTTGTCAGACACAAATCGACGGGGTCGACAGACTCCACCCAAACACCACACGTATAAAGATCACGTTTATTTGGATCGCTTATTTTTAATGAGTAATCTTTGTGGTGTAGGGCCCATGTGACGGCTGGGTTGATACAGTTGACAAAAAAATATATTTTCTTTCAGTTCATACAATAAATTAGTTTCCTTATACGCAGTGGAATTTTATAAGAATTTTATACCCTTGAGGGATAAAATAAAAGTAGGGGCAGATTTAGTGAGAACTATAACTAGTAGTAAATTATGCTCGGTCCCCTGCTATTGCCTGTTTGTCCCTTTGCAAAGGCAGCAGAGGGACAAATTGTCTCCTGAGGCAGTTGAGCTGGCTCAAACACTGGTACAGACTTCACAAAAGAAATTACATACTGTGTACTTATAAAAGAAATAAAACCTTACCCTCTTGGTTCATAAAGAAATGCTCTATAATTCAGCAACTGACGGAGAATAAATTGATGAATATGACCAATCAGCATCCACAGTATTGTCGCACACAACAACACAGCTACTGCTATTACTGTTTTAGGGTCTAAACTTTGCCTCCTACAAAAAATAAGATAGGTGGTGACAACTATAATGTAACAGTTTACGCGTAACGTTTACAGTTTTAATAAATATATCGTTGTTGAGTTAAGTTTTTTACAGAGAAACTAAAAAATGCTCACAGAAAATTGCTAAGCTTAAGAAATAAACACAGCGTTTTCGTTCCCAATGCAGCTATTTTTACCCTGGAAAGAAATTTGATCAGGGGAGATTTTGATTACGTGCTAGGAAACCACTTCTGAGCCATGAGCGCACGTCACGCAATCAACAAAACGTATAAATTGTAATTTTCGCCAAGCTCCATCTAAACACTTGATTACCTTTGAGCCTAAACTTACCTTTTCTTCTCAAATTTGTTATCGTTCAGCGGTCTTTTTGCAAAATTCTGCGGCTCTTGTGTGGTTCCATGGAGAGAAACTCTAATGGCGTCGCAGAAAATATTGCGAACAGGAGTCCGTAAAGTTTGGAGGGAACGTAGCTTTTTTATGCAAATATTTGGCCCATTCTTTTACGATGAACGCAAAGCAGGGCAAGATGTTTATTTTAACTTAAATGCTTATTGTACTTCTCACTCATGCAAAATTCAGGTCACCAAATTGGCAACTAAACAACAATTTTAGTCGCCAAGGAGAAAAAGTTAGTCGCATTGGCGATCATATTGGTCGCAATTTTGAGCCCTGATATATGATAGAATTTACTATGCAAAGTTCATGATGTGCAGGAGCAACATGAGCGTCTTTTAAAATCAACATTACTTACACTATTTCAAAATTGGTGCAATGTAAATGAATATACTAAGCTTGATAGAGTTATTTAGATTATTCCAATAATGAGTAACAATATAAGAAAACAAGTTATGTGCATATGAACAATAGCAAGTTACTGAGTATACATGGAGGTGCCCATATCATCAAAATTTTTATTTTCTTAATATCTGATTCTATATATCACCCAATGAACTTCAGCGAAAAATAATTCGATTTCAATAAAATGCAATCTTTTTTTAGAAGTTTTAAAAACGTTCAAATTTGCCGCCATTTTGGTCCACCATTCGCACCAGTCTTCCCTTGTTTCGGAATGAGTTGTGACGTAGCTAGATTAAGGAACACTTGACTTCAGGTTTTACTCATCTGGCTTGTTGTACTTCCGTAAATTAAACTTAGTAGTTTATACAAAATGCTGGAAATGAGCATTTTGCATGGACTATGAAGCTAAATTTACAGAGGTAAAACAAGCCAGACAAGTCAAGCCTGAAGTCACACGTTCCTGAATCTGAGCGTCTTGATGATGTGATCAGCAGCACAGTTAGTTACAAATAAAGAAGCCTAAGCAGTGTATTACACTGTGATAAAACACGACAGGCATTTGAGAACACGAGGGAAATGTAGAAAACACGAGCCGCAGGCGAGTGTTTTCTACATTTCTTGAGTGTTCTCAAATGACCGGAGTGTTTTATCACAGTGTAATACACGGCTTAGGCTTCTTCATTTGCTTTATGATATAGATTTTGCGCGCGCAAAACAATATAACACGTTTTTTCTATGTTTTATACTCCAGATGATAAAACGTAGGTTTTTGACTAATCAGAGCGCGCGCAGGGTCCTATCTATGTTATAAATTGCAATAAAATAGGATTTTCAGGTTTTTAAAACTTCATAAAAAGTCACTTTTTATCCAAATCGAAGAATTTTGCCGCCAAAGTTCATTGCATGAAATATAGGATCAGATGGGAAAATAAAAATTTTGACGATATCTGCACTTGTACCTGTGATAACTGGACACTCGCTTGATAAGAGATAACTAAGTTTATTACAAAAATTTTGAATCGTATTCTGATCAATTCAAGAACTGTATTTTCATGAAGTGCAGCCGTTTCCAGGTTTTTAGTCAGTTTGCAGTTAGCTTGAGAAACAAAGAGTGGAAGAAGGGCAAGGAATTTTCTTTGAGGCTTTCACTATTCACACAGCATTATAACAACAACAATAATAATAATTTTATTCATGTCTAACTAGATGTAGCTCTTGCTAAAAGTGCCAATGAGCAAGCATTCAAAACAAATTCTAATTGGGAACTTCGAAAAATGGGGTCATGTTTTGTGCATGTCACTTTTTTGTATTCAAGTATTCAAAACAACGTCAAATGTCTTAACTTAAATTTTGACACAAATATTGTAAATATTGCTTTGATTGCTTTTTGCTCGCTGGCGGTGACAAAGTTGGCTCACTGGCCTATGTCGAGATTACTCTCGTGTGAATCGCTGGCCAATAGTTTGCTACAGTTGTTGTTTGTTTTAGCTTTGCTTTGATTGAATTCAATTTAAAAAGGTTTCTCAGTTTCTTTGATTGCTTTATGCCCGCTGACGTTGTCTAGATTGTCACGCTGACCGAACTTGGTACACTGGCTGAGTTTGGCACCGTGACTGAGTACTCTTTTGGCTCACTGGCCGATTGTTGAGCTTGCTAGAAACATTGCATTGACGATCAAAACCATGTGGGCTTGACGTTACAATCTCTGTGTGCTACAATTGGTCCGTTGCAAGACAAACGACCTCTTTTTCACTACGTCAATGGAATCTCAGGAATCTTGCCTTGCAATCAGGAATCTTACTTCACAAACATTTCTCTCTATCACTCGAGAATTTTTCCGCCTGCACCGTACATGTACTTTCACACGGCTCTATAATGCTGCTGCCTCGCCAGCCTCATATCTTTGCTTGGCTGGCTTGTTGGCAATAATGCTCCTACATTGTTCTACTTGAAAACACACAGTCAAGTCACTGCTATCGAACATTGTTTCCTGTATGCTGAAGAGTTAGGTAAGCTAACATTACTGCTTTAAGGTGGCCAAACACAGTTTTCGCACGCGCTCATGCTAATGCAGTTCAGCGTGCACCCAAGTATTGCATAAAAACACGCATGGCATCAATACAGCGATCATTTTATTTGCTCAATGTCCGCGCTGTCTGTACTATTTTTCTTCACAAATGAACACTGTATTGATGGTTTTACTCTTTTATTACAGAGGTATGTTAGAAAAAGAAACGATGCAAAGAAACCAGCAATTCTCAGCTTTTGTTTGTTACCGAAGGAACCCAGTTAAATGCAGCGCATGCGTAGTAAGTCGAAAAAATTGCGATTGAGTGAAAAATTGACTTTCGGAGATACGCCTATTTCTCGAGAACCACTCTTTAGAATTTCACGAAATTTAGAGCGAAAATACTTTAGGAAATAAGTAACTGGAGGATTAAAAAAAATTAAAATTTAACAAAGGAAATTCAAGATATGCCAGTGAAGTTTGTGTTGTCAACTTGCTTGCTGCCATTTTTGGCGACCAAAGGATCAAGGGTTTTAGAAGCAAAGGTAAATGAAACAGAGGTATCAAAAACTGTGTTCAGCCACCTTAAAGACCTCAGATCAATATATGCCAGCTAGTGCAAACATTTACACTAAAATCCCACAAGTAACAATCCTTACTTGATCTCACAAGTAACAGTAACTTAATTATTATTGATAATGTTCCCAGTTAGTATTTGTTTTGATTGGCTGCTCGTTGGTACTTGGCAAGAGCTAGATCTAGTATTATTCTCTGCACTACATAATTATGTAAGGAGACGCTTTTCCAGAATGTACCTTGAATGCAATAATAAGGAAGGCAGTAGATAAGGCTCCCAAGGTCAATTTAGAAGCAGGGGAAATAAGAACAGGTATATTACACCTTCTCTGTTCAAGTTTATCAGAATGTCACCGCCTGCACCTGCTTCCCCTCTCCCCGAAATCCTCCTGTGCCCCTTTTAGGTGTAATGCTTCAATATAGATGTAACCTGATGCTTGTGTGACACTGAGGATTTGAGATCATCTCTATTGTATTACCAGGAAAAATGTTACATCTCTGAACTAATCTCTCTTTATCTGGCCAGCTAATAATTAGTAAGAATTAAAAACACACTCATCTGTTATGTTTTAGAAAATATACTAACTCCAAATTGCGGATTTGGTTCAAAGAATTGAAAATTGTTCCTTTGTGAAAATCTGGTGATCGTCCACTGAGAGCAAATTTCTTGGCGCTCAATTATCCCCTGCTCATCTGATACTTTAAATAGATATTGTAACCAGAAAATAAATAGATGTTTTCCACTTTTAGCAAAACAAAAAGGCCTAAAAGGAACGACCCCATAAAAAGAACACACAATCGTGTCCGTCGTGAGGTTACCCGAGCTATTTAACATTTTAAAGCGAAAGATATCTCGCGAAAAGAACACCCAAAGAAATAATATTAAAGCTTAAGCTTAAATATAAGCTTAACTTTGTTAATATTAGCAAACTCAAATAAACTACAGGCTAATTGTGTGGTTTTCTAACGGCACACAATAAAATGTAAACTGTATCAAAACTACCTTACGAAGCCGGGTGGGCAAAGTCCAAGTACTTTAACAACTCACCAGGGCATTCCACGCTCCAGCTTTCCTAAAACTCCCAGTGTGGTTTCGTGCTCTGTATATCGAGCAGCGCTTAGCGCAGCCACGAGAAGAATCCAGGTTGCCGGTGTTGCAGGGAACGAACGTTTCAGGATAGCTTTTTTCGCCCCCTTCACGCGACGCTTAGCAGACTTCATCATGGCCCGGCCGACAAATTTCAAAGCATTTCGGTCTATGTTGACGAAAATTCCCTCTTCTGTTACTTGGAATTGAAAGGCTACGCCAAGCCTCGCTTCAGCCATGTTGAATCCTTGAAAACACCAAAAGATTATTTATGTTATTAGCCGTTAAACGGTGATAAGCTAGCCCTTGAACAAAAGCGTTGCGTGTTTTTCTCCGTAAATAACACGCACACCTCCTCTCCTCCTCTCACAACAGCGAATAAAATAATCACAGGGTTCAAAGTCTGCTTGGCCTCGTTCCCGCGTAAATGCTAAGAATGGTGCTTTTGATAGCGTTTTTGTCCTACAATAGATTACTTTGATATATTGTGGGAGAAACTGAACGTGTATGTAATATCTCTCCTTTTATAGATCTTTTTCAAAAATTTATAACCAACGTAAAGAGATAAAACGTAGCGGATCGTAGCGGAGTAACCATGGGGGAGCACAAGCAAAAGCGTCCTGCGGTGCTGAGACTCAGCCAGGACACGGTCTACACGCGAACGAGCGAGTTGTAGCTCCCGGGTTGTAGCTAGACTGTGACAACAAAACAGTTGTCAGTGATCGCGTAATTACACGAGGTACCCGGTGCGTACCCTTCCAAATATATTCCAAGGAAAAATAAGGGGATCCATACCTTAATGTTGCTTACTCACGTTGGAGTGGTTTATAGCCAGGCTCAGGGTATACGTGTTTGCTTTTTACCGTTAACTTAGAAACATGGTTGACTATGTTCGTGTTGGTCCTTTCTCAGTTTTTTTTTTTGTTTCTTTATGGTCCCCTCTTCCCATGTCTTCCTACTTTTTGGTATGTTCTTCCGGGTAGGCTGTAGCCCAAAAAAAGCTAAGCTTCTTCTTCCGCGTCTTAGATCATGGCAAACAGCAGAAACAGTGTTCCTTGTTTATCTTTTCTGGCACCTCGATCTCCTTCCACATTACATTTTTGGCAAACCTTCCGTGTTTCTTTTCACCTTGGGAAGGGTAGGTTATGGTGGCCTCCACACCCCTCCCCTGCCCCCAAAGTTATTGTGAGCCTGTCACGCATGTTGGTCAGTTCAACATTTCTACTGCGCATGTGAAAAAGTGCATGGAGTCAACTTTGAAAACGAAACTACCGAAATTGTAGCCAAAATTTACCTCAAAATATCAACCTGGAATTGATTTCGTCAGGATAAAGTTGAAGCAGGTGATTCTAGCAGTATATTTAAAGCAGAGGAATTTGTCATAGTTGAAATCTATGGTGAGAACGGTAGGATTTTTGAAGGTTGTTCTGATGTCATTTTATCTTGTTTGGAATGGAACAAACAAGCCCTTTTTTAATAGGACGTATAATTGGCATGTATTCTTAAACATACCCATAAATATAGGTAACATATAATACCTATAATGGCTTGTATTAGTATAGACATGTAAGCTTGCATCCCTTTTCAATAATGTAAAAGAAGCTAGTTTGCCACCCCCACCTTACAATAAATTGTAAGACAATTCCTTGTTCTGTTTTCACCTACCTCCCTAAGAATGCCCACAGAAAGATGGAATTTGCAGTTTTTATAATCTTAGAAAGCAAATGCTGTGACAGTTATTTTTCCCCTTCTAAGGTCCTTGTTTTATTTTTGCCATGTACAAGTTTATGTACTATAATTCATTATATTCATGACACAGAGTACATGATGATTTAGGTTTAGTCGAACCTCTATTAAGCAGCCCCCTGTTTAGTGGCCAACCTTAATGCCAGCAGTCAAAGTCCTGGAAAAGCCCCTATTCAATGGCCACGTCTATTAAGCAGTCGTGGCCAGCTTCTTTCCATCCCAGGGGTGAAACCGGACCATGCCAAACATTGTTTTCAGGTGAACCTCTATTAAACAGCCCCCTCTATTATGCAGCCAGTTGTCTCGTCCCTGAGAGTGGTCACTTAATAAAGGTTTGACTGTACTTGCTATTCTTGAGTCATTGGCTTCTACTCATCTTATGCCAGACATATAGAGCACAAGGATCCTGTGCTACCATGTTTTCGCTAAAAATCATTACTTTGAAGCTAGCTGATATAAAGGCACACATGTATTTAAACCATTTGTAAATTACGTACAGTGTATCTTCCGACTAGATAGTTATCAGCAGTTAGCTGTTTCTCCATGAGGCTGTACACATGTAAACTAAATTAATAATAAATATAAAGTAATTTTATATTTTTTCCTACTAAATATTTAAAATGCAAGTAGAAACTGGCCACTTTCTGTTCACATATTTTGTGAATATATTGTAGAATTCGCAGCTACAATTTTTAAGATTTGTGTTAATTCAGACCAGTAACAACAATATAAGTTCACGTACAGAAGTGTTCTCAAATTCTCAATCAAGACTTGGATTAAGGAAAAGTAATGGTGGCTGTAAATTCTTGGACATGTGTGTGGAATATATAAATAAGTAGCATAACATTATTATTTCTTTGTTCAACCTTTTCTTTCCATACGGTGTAGGTGCTGGCCAGCCTGTTTTGATTTTATTGTTTCCAGCTCATGGCTCACCATCGCCCTTTAGGTGATCCACTTTCTGGAATAAACCAGTGAGTAGGAAAAGTTGGCCATTGTCTTATTCTCTAATTGCTATCCTCGAGACAACTCCTATTTACTATCCAATGTCTTTATGAGAATAGAGAGTGTGTTTAATTTGTATACATTCAAACCTTGCCTTATACATGTTATTTTTTAACCATATTTTGTAATTCTGTATTTTTGTTTCATCCTCTATTCCAGATACTCATTTCCTCCTAGAAAAGGTCAGCAAGAACTTTCTCCAGGTAAAACAATTGTTTTATTATACATTCAAAATTATCACTAATCGTGTTTTGATAGCTAAGTTTCATTGTGTTTAATATAGTTAAATGGGATTTCATGAAACGGAGCTAGTCTGGTCAGTAGCATTTTTCTAGGCATTTGTTAGAGGCCATCTTGGCCGTCTGTTAGCATTTGTTTAGCGTTTGTTGCGTTCTCTAGCATTTACAACAGTCATATGGTTGTGGGAGCCCTTGGCTGGCATTGTCCAGCGGTATTCTTTGTTAGTACATGCATTGGTATCTCATGTGCTTGCAGTGTGTTCTTTGCGCTGTTAGGGTGGCATTATTAGTTGAATAGTAGTTTAGCAGTTTGCAGCATTTCCTCCCTATCCCCCGTTTTTCTTTTTCTTTTTTTTTTCACTCAGCTATCTGGCTTGAGTGTGATGGGTGGCTCTAAGGGGCCCAGCACAGGGGGCTCGTGGTTGCTTGTTGGGCAGCTGGCCAGTCAGGTGTTCTAGTGCCTTGGGATGTGACTGCGGATGCAGCCCCTGGCTTCATAGGGACCTTCCCTCTACTAGCGACTTGGACGTTAAAATACTAACGTATGACTACTAACCAAGATCAAGGGCTGTACTCGGGAATATTGGCCTGAGGTTGTGGCAGTACAAACTGAGTGCAACGACATATTTACTAAAATGACCTAGGACCAATATTCCCTAGTACAGCTTGAGCAAGCTAGGGCAGTAATTTGTTTATTATATGGCATTTGATGGATTTTGAAAACAAGAAATAAACATCTTATGAACATTTCCATGGACACGGTCCATATAGCAAAATCTTGACCCATAAAGAATGCCAATATATGGTCCAGGAGGAACTCTTTCATTCTATATACCATATTTACTTGTGTATAAGTCGACCTTCTATGAAATTCCTAAGGGGAGGGGGGTCAAAGACCCAGGAAATTCCAGAGGGGAGGGGGTTGTATGATCGAATTAGTTTCCAGAGGGATTCCAGAGGTCCTTTGATTCAATACGGATTTGAGTCTCGATCAAGCTGTTCAAAAATCCTTTCTTACCTACTAAGTAGAACTTTCACATGAAAAATAGTGGCTTGAATACTTGTATTTGACTCGCATTATCTTTGAAATACATCCTTCTTTCTTCAAAAAGCACTTTGGAAGCTAACAAATGCGAAGAACATGCTGCTGCGTGGAAATGGCCGCCATTACTTGTTACCAGTCCACATGGACTCACCTTCTGTACTGATAAGCACTGGAGACTAGCCTAGTTTGTTTTCGCATCAAAGTGGCAGTCGATTTCGTTTGTGAAAATTAGTTTCTTTATTAAGGTAGAAACGATGTTACGATTTCCCAAACTTGAGAATTTCTTATCCCTGTTTATCTCTGTCTATTTGTATGTAATTTTGCTGCAAAATTGGCTTTCGTCCCGAGTCTGTTGGGGATCACGTTCACAGTGAAAGTATGGTGTCAATTTCATCCTCACTGATTTTCAGTCCTTCAATGGAAATTGTACCACATTTACAAAGAGAGTTAGTCGTGTGGAAAGGTAATTTGAATGCAGGGCTCGACTTTAGAAAAAAGACCTTGGGGCCAGCTGGCTCCTAAGTTTTTAAATTTGGTTGCCAGCACAATTTTTTTTGGTCGCCAAAAATGTTCTGCCCGAAGGGTCGAAAACTTTTTTACTTGAGAATTTCCTTTAGTTAGTACAAACTATCAACTACGCCGCTTCTCCTATCGCTCTTATCTCAATCCCGGATCTCGATCATTTTGCCTAGATTTCTCTTTCGTGAAAGAAAGGAAAGATTAATACCATACATAGAAAGAAAACCCTTAATCTTGCATGCTTTGTTTAATTATTTTTCATTGACCAGTTATAAAAAATATTTATTGCAGGAAGAAAATGTTGTAGTTTAATACGCAGGTTTCCATGTTCATTGATGTGTGGCAACTGCATGCTGCAATTCCATGTGCGTGTGTGTGAAGCCATAATTTCAATTTGCAACCGGTGGGAATTGGAAGAGTTCAAAATGACTTGCAAGCTTGTATTCAATCATTTTTGAAAGCTTTTAGTCTCTTCCTTGTATTTTCTGTACCAACCAAACCAAACAAACCGTTACATTTCAATGTAAGTCCCGGAAGTCGCAGCGAACAAAAATTTTAAAAAAAGCATTTCAACGCTGAAATACGCCTTCCTTTTTCAAATTGTTTTCATCATCGTTCTTTCTTTTTGCTGTTCTTTGAAGCAATTCAACACATCTTGACGAGTCGTGCATTTTCCAAAGCGTGTTGACGTGCCAAATACGGTAATTGCTGAATTCAGTCACAAGCGGGAATAAAGACAAATGTTGAAAGTCAAATGATTGGAAGAAAAGTTAAACCTACACCAAATGAGCAAAATACTGACCGGTTTTTGGAAAATCTATTAACCAGAGCGAATGTGAATTTTTTTGTGTTTCAGCTAGATTAGGAGAAATCTTATGTCTACAAAAAAACAAATAAAATGCTAATGCCCGTATCTGAGGTCTGCTTTTTGGCCGTCTATGATCTACCATAAATGTATTTTATTTCTTTCGCATTCTCTGTAGGAAATACAAAATATTGCCAATGAAAAAGAAAACAACTATAATTTTATTCATGAGAACGCTGCGACAAATACATGTACAGCCGCTACATGCATTCATTTTCTTTTCGATAATAATGTGAGCTTTCATAAATTAAATTAACTCCCTATTCTTTTCCTACAGCATAACACTGTTAAAATTGTAAAGTGAAAACGAATGTTATTTCTTAAATAAATGGTAAAGAATTTTCTTTTTGCAAAAATCTCATATTAGGAACAAATGTCACTTCCGGATTGCTTTCAACCAAACAGTATATAATTGATTTCACAATAGTAATATTATTATAGCCAAGGCAGTTTAAACGGCTTTGTACATGAAACTGATAAGAAATAACATTGTCTGTGCATTCCTCTTGGTTTACAATTAACATTCATTCATCTCATCGTGGATCTTAGGAAATGAAAAAACAATTAAATAAAATAATAAGTTGAAATCGAGGTGGCCAGACTGGCAACCAGATGTGAAAAGTTAGTCGCCAGCGGACCAAATCCAGTCGCATTGGTGACCCCACAGGTCGCAACGTCGAGCCCTGGAATGGTTAACATTTTATCTTTTCTTTTAAAGCATGTTTCACTAAAGTGCTTAATGCTTTCTTTGCGAGTGTCTGCAGATGTAGATGTTACAATCGTTCGAGAATATTTGTAGTTATGTACAATGCAAATGGCTAAATGTTTGGAGTGTTTACGTGTACTTTAACACACTTTCTTGCAAAAACTTTTTTTTTCCGGAGGGTATAGGGGGGTGTACAAAATAGTATTGGAAATTCCGGAGAGGTGGGGAGGGGGGGGGTTATTTTAGTGGTCAAAAAAAGGAAATTGCGGGGAGGAAGGGGGCTTACGTGAAATTCCCCCCATGGTGGGGGTACGGATATTTTCTGGAACTACACATTGTGTCTTTTCACCTGTGGGGGGACATTTCTCTTAGAGCTTCGCTGCTGTTTATGGTGCTGAACTTTCGTTTTCAACAAACGATTACTGTAGCTTAGTGACCTGGCAATCTTCAGAAAGCACATGGAGTTATCTTAGTTTCCACTACTCCTCAAATTCGTAGTTTTGTTACCAAGTTTTCCAAGATGGCGGTGTTTTTATTGAGCGATCATTCAAAGCTCTTCGACATTCCTTTGGTCTTCTTATCTAAATCTCCTTTTAAACTCAACATCAAGATCAAGGTTAGTTAAATGCAATGGATTTTACTCCTAAATATTGTAAAATACTTTGCTAGTAAATCGAAGAGCTCGTATTTGCTTAAATCATCATTAAACAAGTCTTGATAAACTTCACAGCGTACGATTACACCTCTGCATTTTTTAATTAAGATTGATGTTTTGGGAAATTTCTATTGGTCTGAATTTTATTTCTTTAACCATAAATGATGAAAAATGTGATTTTTGACCTGGAAAATGAGGGGTCGACTTATACACAAGTTCGACTTGTACATGAGTAAATATGGTAGTGGAATTAAGTTGTTTATTTATTGACAAAAAAGATTCAATATATGATGTACATGCAACAAACCAAGAACTTTTTCATTTCACCTTTAGGTGGCAGAAAAAACATGACTGCAGCTATTGGCTCCTTGAGAAAAAAGTTGACTGTTTTCAATGATGAGGGTGATGATGATTATGGATCAGCAGGAATGTACTTCAATCCTTCCATGTTTCCTCCTCACAGGCCAGAGAAAGAGGTTAAAATTAAATACACTTAGCTTTTGTAGTTTACTTCTAGTGTCTTGTGAATAGTGCAGCCCACTTTTTTGTGATGAGAGAAAATTAGTATTGGATATTTCAAAGATTGTAAATTGGCACATGTACAATTTGTGGAATATTGGTCTGGTTGCAGCTAGCAATTCCACATACATGTATGTGGTTATATCGTATTATTTGTTTTTAAGGATACTACATGTACTTATGTCCTTGGTTGCAGTGTCCTCTCTGCTTCTCAAACTTTCATGAGTATTTCTATGACTCATTTCAAAAACAAATAACCTGTACATGAAAGTGTGTCAATTTTTGTTTAGAAACAACTGCAATTAAAACAAAAGAAAATCACTCATTTCATTCATCATTGAAAATGTAAATGCATTTGCTTTACCTTAGTTACCTGCTAGTTCTACAGTACCCGACTTGGCACGCTTGCCCACTTTTGCAGTATCTGTCAAGGAAATTTATCAGTTCACACCCCCTCCCCCCAATTCAATGTTGTTTATCGTGACGAAGTTGTCATTGCTCGTTCCTAACATTGTCAGGGGGGAAGGGGGTTCCTTATTCCAGTGATGCCATTTGTTATTGTTTTCAAAATAGCTTGTCAACGCATGTTCCAGTTATCTGATTCAGGCGTGCCAAGGACTTTTGTCGAGGATTGTACATGTATGTTTCTATCAAGTTGTAAAAGTATGGCTCATGGTATGGACCTAGGCTTCAAACAATGATAAATACCAACTGACAAAGGAATTTTTTTGCAGCCTCATCTTGGCAGTCTATATGGCACACCTTCAGGCATGCAATCACCTGGACCTCATCAATCTAATTTTTATGGCTCAGGACTCCCTAGTTCAGGTATAAACTTTAAACTGATGTCCAGCTCTGTTATCTTCCATGGGCAGTTACCTTGTTCTTTTGTTGCACTCTGTTGATTAATTGATGAATTTAACATTGTTGTTGTCAGGTCTTCCTCCAAACGTCAACTCCATGCAGGTTCCACCAAATGCTCCAAGAGGAATGTCATCTGCACAGGTGATGTACATCAAGTAATTAAAATAATTAATGCCATTGACTTTGCAAAGAAATGTTACTTACAGAATTATTTAAAATTCAAAATTGTTAGAATGCTGTGGTGCTCAGATGTGTAAAAACGATATTCTATTCCTTGGCATAATATTAAACTCTTTCTAACAGAGCATGAGGGCCGTACTGGGGAATATTGGCCTGAGGTCGTGGCAGTACTGACCGAGCGCAGGAAAGTCCGTGCAATAAACGACCAGGGCCAATATTTCCCAGTGCAGCTCGAGCATTCTAGGTTAGTAATTAGTTTATTATTTATCAGTATAAATTCACTGTAGTCTATTGTGAATCCGTGAATTTGATTGACTATATTACCATTTTCTATCAGCTGATAGAAAACAGTTACGCACCAGTGCACATTGCGCATCATGTTTGAACCTGATGTAACATAATAAAACAGTTCTTTTCTATGCATTACTTGACATTTTTTCTTTTTATGCAATGAGACTACAGTAAATATATACTAAAACAATTAGACTACTCGCCCTTGTTTTATACGGGTGATAGTCAAAGTGGCATCTGCTCGTAGAAAACTCGGGCTCATAGTCTAATAATTATTGTTAAATATGGTATTCTGGTCATGCTTGTTTTGAATTTGCCAGCTTTTGAAAACAAAAACTACACAGCTTATGACCGTTTCCATGGAAATGCAGCCTCATCTTGGCAGCCTATATGGCACACCTTCAGGCATGCAATCACCTGGACCTCGTCAATCTAATTTTATGGCTTAGGACTCTCTAGTTCAGGTATAATCTTTAAACTGATGTCCATGGAAACGGTCCGTATGGCAAAATCCCGACCAATAAAGAACCAATTAGAACGCTCGCATTTCCCTCAAGACTACCTTGCGATATGATAATAATGTTAAATGTATTTGTACAGTTTGGCAGAAGCTTGTCACATCCTGGCCCCACCCACTCCACTACATCATTGTCTGGAAGTGTAAGCACACCTGGTGTGCCAAGTATTCCTTCAAGTCTTCATAACATGGTAGGGTCACAAGGAGGGAACATGTCATCACAATCAGCAAGGTAAGAATGATTACCTCAGCATTTGTGAAATGTCTGTTGTAATACAGTGTTAAATGCGTAGTGAAAATGTAGTGTGCGTGTAAAACCTTTTGAGTTTTTAGTTGCCTGCACTTCATAGCTTTGTTGTTGTTTGCCTTGTCCTGTGTGCTGAGAAAGTTATGCTTAAATTAAATGTTTAAGAAAGTTAGATTCCTTGTTTCCACGGCTTGTCTTTTTTTGCTTTTTTTCGTTGTGTTATGTTTTGAATGACATATTTTAAGTCACATGAAATAACAAAGTAATTGTAATAACTTGTGGCTGTGGTTTTATTTTTTTGACTGGCTTTTGACTGCTCTCAGGTGCCTGCCTGCATTCTTTGATACGTAAAATTGAAATTCATGAGATGTTTCAGGAAGTCAGACAAGAGCTTTTTTTTTTTCTTTTGTACATGTATTTAATATTTTATGGGAACTAGGTTCTCTATAATTTGCCAAACAGAACCGAAGGTAAATAACACCTACATGTAGCTCTAAGAACAAAAGAGGTATACATAAACAAATCCAAATAGAGGTTTTAAAATCGTGCAGGTCAACTGAAAAATTTAGCTGCCAGATAATGTTTTGAATTCATAATTTAGTCTGTCTCCTATTCTACTAAGCCACACCCATATTTGTAAGTTTTAACCTTTAAAGTCCCTAGGGCCTCCCTTTGACAAGTAAAATTCTCTGGCCTTAGACAGAGTAAAATCTCTAAGTCACTCTTGGGGAGTAAAGGGTTAATATTGTTTGTATACATTTACAGTAGAGGGATTTTGTCAATGGGGCCACGTGGAGTGATGGGTCAAATGCCCCCTGGTCCAGGTCATTTAGGCAACCAGAGTGCTCTCAATAACCTGCCAAAGACAAGTAGAACAATATCCATGCCATCATCATTATCAAGGTAAGATGACGCTACAGCTCCTGTTGGGTTATCAATAGTTTTCAGAATGTTAAGCACCATGACCATGATTCTATTTAGTATCTGGGCACGAATTTACTTTTGGCAGCTCAAGGCAGGCAAGGGCACTAAACAGGGACAGTCCCTTTTTTCATTTTGAGCTTATAAATATACAAAATGTTCATCTGGTACAATACTTACTGGTAGTTACAATAAAACAACAGATACTTATACCCTAGAAATGTAACAAAGGGGGCTCTGATAATGATAATATGATGACTTTTATTCTACTGGGAAAGCTTGCTTCATGATTCGTTTGTTGAATCAGTCTATTCTGTATCAATGTCTTGAATGTTAATTTCACAATGGGGTGCTTATTTGAAGGGGACACTTATTGGAATAGGGGTGCTTATGACAAAAATTGGCACTCAAAGAAGAGCAGTCATTATAAGCAGATACTTATTAGAAAAATAAAATCATTACTGGCAGTAACTATGACAACCACATGTATGATATTGGTCAAATAAAAAAGTAATTAATGATTAAACATGGTAATGATAACAAGGACAATGGCAACAATTATTGTTAAATGTTTCCCAATTTAAAATCTTTTTTTAATCAAAAGGAGATTACAAGACTTACTTGTAATCTTTCAAGAAATTTCCTACAATTTTGTTAAAGATGTTCCAGGCTGGTTGGGCCAATATTCACCATGTGACCTTGTTTATATCCTTCATAACCTTTAGTGGCTCATCAAGAAGTTCACCAGTACTAGCAATCGGAATGACACCACCACAGGTACCCCAACAACAACAAACACATCAACCAAGAGGCTTTAACCTTGGGGGGTAGGTATTGAACTGTTGAAAGGGAAGAATGTAAAATCAGGGTTGTCAGTAGGTTTTTGAGTAGGAAGTTCCATCCAAAAAGTAGGCAACTATGTCCATTTTATTTCTCCAATATCACGCTCAGAACTGACCTACTAACATTCAGAGTAACCGGCGCAGTATTCAAAATAGCCGGTGAAATGCGCTGGTTGCCGGCTTATTTCGACAACCGTGTAAAATGAATTTTTTATAGGTGCACACTCCTTGAGGTTGCACTAAAGGGTGTTGTAAGAGGTGAAGTACATATTAAGGTGATTCCTCAGAAATAAAAGTTAGCGATGAATTTTTTTGAAACTTTCCCTGAATCTTCTCTACCAAGCACTGCTTCGAATAAATACAAGAAAAATGATAATCATATCGTTTAAGAGATGTGATGGGCCAATCTTACCTCATTTGTGCCTGTACTCGTGCTAGTCACACGCGTTATTCATCGGCCCATGTTACATTTTGCAGTAGCTCAAAACATAGTATATAAAAGTAAAACTCGGGGAAAAACTTGACAGGTAGAAAGTGTCAAGCATATAGAACGATATCATATAAAATTTGTAGAAACATCACACTATTTGAAACGATGCTTACGTAAAGCATTCGTAGAGTCGTTATTTTTGTGGTCATAATTTGCATCGCAGAGTATTGGTTTCATGCACTCTTTCATCTATATCCTTTTTCCCTTCAAATAATTTTTTTTAGTTTTCTTTTAAATTAAGGAGGACAATATGCACACTATTATTATGCAATACAAAATATGTCACCATGCTTGTTTAAAAGAAAACGAACATTTATTTTACTATCGAGGTTAGCTTGAGGGAATTTCTTTCGTTGTGTATGTGCATATGGTCATTTGCACGCTGATGACGCAAAAATAGTGCACAGTAGGGATGCGCAATGCACTACTGTGGAATCACCGTAAAAAATGTCAGTCACTCATCCAGTTGACATGATCTCTTTTGCTGCTGTTGTAGTAGTTCTAGCAGTTCTGTGTCTGGTCCCATGTCAAGTTTTGGTCTTACAAGAAGTCAGTCAACTAGTGGAATGTCGCAGGTACATGAATGAACAAAGTAATATGTCCAGGAGTTTGTCAATTAAAGTAGAATTTCTCTTCCATTGTCATTCAGTTATAATTTAACTCATTTTTATCCTTTACACTTCAGCGACAAGTTTGATTGTGAGGTAGTCTTTTGTACATAGCTAACATGTTTATTGCTTTTTTTCAGGGTATGGGTAGTTCAGGGCTTCCTCTTTTTTCAGGAGCATTTGCACCATCAGGTAGCAATTGTTTTTGTTAATGTTGCATCTCTAGCTCTCCTTCATGTTTTTTTGTTTTCTCTAACTCTTGCTTTCATCTAGCAGAAATATGTCTAGGTATTTGTAATATTAAAACATGACTAGCATCTCACTTCTGTACTAATTTTCTCTTCTCATTCAGGTGCACCTGACTCACCTAAATCTCTTCGGCATATTTTCTCAGGAGCAGGGCAAGGTAAGAATAATGTTTTTGCACCTTAATCTAGTCATAGTCACCTTGTGGTTTGTGAAAATCTTTTTCACTACAGTATACAAGTACAGTGAGAAAATAATAAGGAACTCAATGTGCGATCTACCACCAAGTAATTCTTTTAGTAACTGCATTGCCTGCAGGTCTTTCTGATGTAACACCCGGTGGTTCCAGTGGGTTGGACCTTTCCGAGTTCCCTGCACTCGCAAACAGAACGCGACTGGAGAATCTAAGCCGTGTGGAGGGCGTGGCACGTTTGGACAGTATAGGGGGTGTGAGTGCACCTCCTAGCAGCTTGCCCAGCAGGCCAAGCTATGGTGTAGTATCTAAACCTGCGGAGCCTCCACCGGACTTTTCAATCCATAATGAAGACTTTCCTGCTTTGCCTGGTTCAAATACGTTCAAGCCAGGTAGTACAACTTGAATTGTTACTTAAGAAACAGAAAACACGCAGCGTGTTTCTATCGAGATATAGAAACAAGAGTGGAAGTTTGGGAGAAGAAGAAATGCTTTGGAAACACAAGCCGCAGGCGAGTGTTTCCACAGCTTTTTCGAGTTCTCCCAAACTTTCACTAGTGTTTCTTTAATTCGATAGAAACACGGAGAACATGTTTTCTACTTCTTTTAGAAAACACCTCGACGAGTAAAAAGAAAACAACTTGTTAACTTTGATTATCAAAGTATAAATTCTCTTTCCTCGCGCCATCATTACGTCAACAGCTTGTGCTAGTTCCGTGTCTTCATCGAGTTATAAAAAAATGATTTTTAACCAATCAGCGCGCATATTTTCTTGGGATTGTTTTCTAAATTTAGATATTATTGTAACGTTAATTTAGTATAATGCACTTGTCGATGCTGCGAGAAGATTAATTGCTCTTTCAGCTTTTAGCTCCTCCAGAAGCTTTGCATATTTTTAAATGCTGGCCTTTCCTCGACAAATCTTGACTTGACATTGTTTATCTTGAACCTGGGGTCCTGAGAAATCCAAGGGCTTCTGCTGTGGCAAAGTTACTATACCCCCTCCAAAACGTACTTACTTGGCCAGCTTTACGTGCAGTGAAAAGTAGGACGCAGGCAAAGGAGACATGTCTAAAGAAACAAGAATTAAGAATTGCCAAACAACTGTAACAAACTGATTCGATGCACTATATACAGTAGTCCAAAGCAACATTCCAATCTCAGGATGAACCAGCATTTTGTCGTTAACTTTAGTTGTGCCCACGTTGTTCAGTTTTATGAAAGGTATTGTCGCGAAAAAGCTATATCCTTACAATTTCTAAATTTGTAATGTATTCTAACAGAAAACCAAACAGAAAGTTCTGTGGCCCAGGATCCCTCCAAAACTCAAGTAAGCACGCGTTGAATGTATAAACAGCTATAAATTTATATTGTTAGTCAGCATGCTCATGTTTTAGTGTTAAACTATACCGTGTAACCCCGATTTCTTGTACCCTCCATTTTTCGAAACCCCTAGCTCTCGGTCAGTTGGGACGATCGAAAAAGCTGGCGGGCAACTTGTGGGACATCCCGATAACTCGAGCCAAATTTCGTTTCCCTCCCCTCAATCGAAAACTGTAATTTTATCCCCGATTTCCCGAAATAGCCGATTTTTAAACAATATTTTTCCCTGTGGGGTTCGAAAAATCAGTCTTTCACTGTAACAGAAAATACTCAATTTTACTTTTCAATTCCTTTCAAGATGCTCAACACAAGCTCAAGCATTTTCCCTGGAACAGGTGGGTCTTTTTTGTTTTATATTACTTTTTTCCGTGTTTTTGTCATCTAATTAACTTAGCTAGTTCTTTTTTCCGTTGCGATGACTATCATAGAGCAGTAGGTCAAATAAGCACGAGGTCAGTTGATCAATGCGATGATCCAATCAAAGCTCGAAAAAAGAAAAATCGCGTGGAACTGAGGCCGAGTACGCCCTTAACATCTCGTAGATCAAAAGGACTTCATCTGTGACTGGTTAGAAAGAGCGCGTTTCTTTCTTTTTTTTGCGTTGCACGAGTTTTATAATCCTTCCAGATTCCGGGGAAAAAAAAAGCAAAGTAAACACATTATGTTGGCGCAAACTCAGTCGAGTGTCTTATTTTAGAACGCACTACTTGATTATTAACTTTTGCTTGTTTTGTATGTACGATTCTCAGATCTAAGAGGAGGCTCTTCGTATGAACAAGCGTTAAAAGACGTTGCGAAAGACGCGAGGTAAATCATATCTTTCTTGGGGTCTCAAAATGAAGTTGCAATTTTTTAACCATGAATGCTAACAATGTTTAAAAAGACCAGAAAAAGTAACTTGAAGTGAATTAAATTAAATCAGTGTTATCATTGTAATCTCCTTACATTCTTGTAATGTCTTCAGTTCAACCCAAAGGGTTGTCTCGTATTAATGTAGAAAGTTATTTAAGAGATTTTAGTGAGACCAAGCGGAAAATTGTTTCACAATTTTTTTGAAAGTATTGGTGGCCAAACCTTTCTGCGCTGTGCTAACAAGCAATTTTTTTTTGTGAAGATTCGCAGCGGGAGAGGCAAAGTCAAACTCGTCAAATCACAAACAACCACCTAGAGGAATTCAGACGTCGCCTTCAGGTAAATCGCCCAGTCATCTGGCGCCTGTTTCTCGAAAGTCCCAGAAACTTTTCGGGCCCGCAAATCTATTTTTAATTCATCTGTTTTTAACACCGGAGAAGTGTATACGCCTGAAACTTTTTGTATGAAGAGAACCTCTGTTCACATTAAGAATATGTGAATAAATCAGCTCTGTAATCGTAAGGTTCGAGATTTTGCCATGACTTTACGGGCCCGAAAAGTTTCCGGGGCTTTCGAGAGACTGGTCCCTGATATCGTAGGTGGTTTAGAGGCACCTGAAAGCTTTCCGCACCAACACGACGCATATTTAAATTGCATTTGTTTTGTCTACAACCTGCGTGAGATTGTACTTTTACTTTTTTCTCTAGCTTGCCGTCTTTTCTTTTATAATCTTTTTGTCGTATTTGTGTTTCAGGAATGATCTCAAACATTCCAAAAGGAATGGTAACAGATCAGTTTGGAATGATTGGCCTGTTAACGTTTATCAGGGCCGCCGAGACAGAACCAAATCTTGTCACCTTAGCTCTTGGAAGGTCAGTGTTACTAAGCGTAGCAATTCACGTTCAGTAACTCGTATTGTCTTTGTGGAGTTATGTCACTCACTTGGCTTAACATTTTCCTTTTAATTTTTCAGTGACCTTACGACGTTAGGACTTAACTTAAATTCACCTGAGTAAGTAGAAAGTCTTTCTTTTTTAACTCTGGCTGTCGAACGTGAGCAGTTCGTACATGTATTTTTTAAAAGAATTTTATTTTTTTTGTAGCCACTTTCTAGGTCTTCTGTTTTGGTAATGTTAATTTGTTCGACATTGTTTGCCTCGATTCGTGACGGTGCGGTTTATTTATATAACTGAAATTCAGAAAAATAGCCACAAGACGAATAATTAGTGTCTTTCAATAAAAAAATGAAGTACAGCAAAGCTGCAGTAGATTTACGAGATGATTTTTCACGTTTCAGGAGCCTGTATCATACGTTTGGCTCACCGTTTGCGGACAGTCCGTGTAGACCACATGAAATAGGTAAGACTTCACACGCTAGCACGCAGTCAACTGACTGTTTTGGTGTGTTTTCGTGATTTCTTTCTTTGGTATTCCCTCTTCTTGTAGACCGATTTGACAGTGTTAGCAAGTACAGCTAGGATTTAACATGAAACATCACTTGTATTCTTCCCGCTCTCCCTGTCAAAGCTGGCTCATTGAGCTAAATTATAGATGCCTCGGAGAACAGCAAATGTGTCAAAGATGTAGGACAATGTGTGTCGTTTCACTATTTCACGCTGATAAACAGAATATTCGACAACTAAACTGAGCCCCCTTCCTCAAGGCTTGTACCGCCCAGGGTGGAGTCGTGTGAATAGCGTAGAAATAAAACTAGTTGGTGCAATCAACGAAATTGCCCGGAAAGAAAACCCCTAGTCTCCTGTGAGCTGTTAGCTTCTGGTTTAGTAACTTGATTTTCCTTCTCCATAGATTACCATGTTCCGTCGGAGTACCGGATTAACTCATTTATTAGAGATAAGGTAAAACCGGTTAGCCTTCATGTCGAGTTTCCACAAGCGAGAAACTTTGAGTACATTTCTCTGCCGAAACGGCAACAACCTAGTAACCTTGGGTGGAAGCCACTGGCTTAAAAGTTTGGCAAGCTTATTGTTCCTGTAAAAACGCTTGTTTTCTCGTCTACTGCATATACGGGAAATTAGCGGATTATGAAGAGCACGCACAAAGCTTAGAGGGCCATTTTCCGTCTCGGACAGTTGGGAAAACATTTCATGTAGACACTTTGCAAAAGATGACCGGAGGGAAACGAGAGATCCTTGCACTGATGTGAGCTAGTCTTGTTGTTTTTTATCTAGTTTTCTCATTTCTTGGAAATCAAGACCGTTCTGTTGTGATTTCTTGCAGCTTGCTCCCATAAAACTAAGTCGGTACGGTGAGGATCTGCTGTTTTATCTTTACTATACGAACGGAGGGGATATTCTTCAATTGGCTGCCGCGGCTGAACTGTGAGTATTGAAAAGTTATTTCCATCGAATTGTAACGTTTGGTTAAACCCATGGATTGAATGCAACTCTATCTCATCATTCGTAAGTGCTTAGACAAAGAAACACCTCATTTTAAGTCACATTTTTCATAACGTCCCCTACGCTTAGAGGTAAATGATAATAGTTGTAAGCCTGTGTCACGTGAATAAGTCACTCTCTGATCACGTGCGCGACCTGTGTTCTCATACCTCATTTGTCTTTTCCGTTAGGTACGCACGTGACTGGCGGTATCATAAAGACGAAAGACTATGGCTAACACGCGCTCCGGGTGTTGAACCTCAACTGAAAACGAGTTCGTACGAACGCGGTACGTACTACTTCTTTGACTGCAGCACGTGGAGAAAAGTGGCCAAGGAATTCCTCTTGGAGTACGACAAACTGGAAGACAAACCAACGCTACAACCCGTTTCTGCGCAATAGTACTGTACAAGGCCTGCGATCAGGCGTTCTGTTTTTCTGTGGTGGCGCGACCGTGGAAAACAAGAACGCCTGATCGCAGATTATTTGCTTGAATTGCGTTCATGACAATGAGATTCTTCTGTACACTGTCTCTGTAATATTACGCTGGTCTTGTTAAAAATACGTGTAAAAAGCTATTCCAGATGTGAAATACCGAATAACAATAAAAGAGACTTTTTGAGCAATTTGATTTCGCTGTGTTATAAATTCGCAGGGAAGGGACTTGAATATTAATTAAACTTCTTTTTAGGGGAACGCTCATGATTCAGAGAGATATCTTCGGCTCGCATCACTCCTTCTTAGAACATTTGGGCCGCTTGTATCGAAAGGTGGAAAACACTCTCCACCGGATAAATCACTATCCAGTGGATAGCGTGGTTTGTCCGGTGGATAGTGTTACCCAGCCTTCGAACAACTAGGGCCTGGAGCTTTCACTTCTCTTACATGGTTAGCGTAGATTTTGACGATTTTGCTTCTCCGTTTACCCCTTAGTTTTTGTTTCGATTGAGAAGATATATCAAACACTCGAGCCAGTGTTTCATCGGCTATCCAAACACCCCGGCCGAATTTCGTCAAAAATACTCACTCCGCTGCGCGTCGTATTTTCAACTCTCTTCTCGGTGTTTGGATATCCCGATGAAACACTGTCTCTCGTGTTTGATATTTAATGCGTACTACTCGCTGCTCACTTGTTAATAAAGGACAAGAGGGAACAGACCACCTCGTTCATGGGGACGAAATCAGAATATAATCGCCCACACAGGCTTGATGTTTTAAATTCATTCATTCATTTTTGTATTCACACTTGGATTACAATAAATTATTAACGATCGTAAGAGTAGGAAAGAAAAAGCAACGGAGCAAACATATGAAATTACAATTTTTAGGGAAAGTGTGTAGTGGCCAAAGGAGCAAAGCTTTCGAGTTGACCATTACCCGGCACAGTGCAGTTACAAGAGGAAGAAATAAATTCCCAATCAAAGGCTCTTAGAGCCAGCTCATTTATGTAATGTGCATTTTACAGTTGGATGCCGTTAATTGAAACCAAGGAGGAATTAAGAAAATACTGTTAGAAACAGGAGGACTTATTACTGTGTTCCTTATGCTGTAAAAATGTTTATTTGTAAACAGTTTTGTGTGTTTTGCCTTAACATCTTGACGCAAATAAATTTTACATGGTGAAGAGGCAAATTATGTAACTAAGATTACAGCTAATGAGCTAAATATTTGCTTTTATTATTCAACAAATTGTAACACTATCCAAATATGGTCATGATGCTCTCGATATCTGTCATCCGTAGGTAACAGATATCCGGCGATATACGTAGCATCGCACGTGGGAAGAAAAAGTGAAGTGAAAAAATGTCGACAGAAAGGTTTAAAAATGTTACGAGCTTGGAAATCAATTTTGTCATCAATTTGTTGAATAATAAAACAATTATCCTGCTCAATCTCGCGGAATATCGTCTGATTTTAGCCGACTCGGCCTACGGCCTCGTCGGCTAAGTATCAGACGATATTCCGCGCGATTTCGCAGGATAATTGTTAAATGTCAGCACAAAACAATTTGTGACATATTTGCACACAAAAGGCAGTTTGTAGAAAATTTAGTGAAACTGTCTTTTAATAATCTCTGTGGCAGTTTATGAGGATTATGGTTGTTGACTGTGAGGCATATTTTTAGTCCCAAGAGCTGTCATTTGATTTCAGTAGTTTCGCCAAGTAGACATTGTTTATTGAGATGAAAAGTTTAGATACATAAACTATGTGCGTTGTTCTAATAAATTCTCAATGAGGTTCAATACATTAGGCCAACTCTTCATAATTATCGTTACGCGCATTTTAAAGGGAAAGTTACTGTCATTTTGTATTTTATCATTTCAAAACTGCGCTGAAAATTCACGTGACCTTTATGTCTTTATCATAGCAGAAAACTCCAATGAATAGAAGTAAAACAGGTATATGATGACGGATACTATGCAAAAGCTCAAAGCATCTCTCGACTTCCTTTTTACTGGGAATTTTACATGACTTGATTGACGAAAGCGCAAAGCGGGGGTTATCAGCGAAGAGCAGGAATGTACGCTAATAAATCGTTAAGGATGAGCTTCATGTCTGCCGATAAGGATTCCCTCGGGGCCAACTTCATGTAGCCTGACTACGTCCAACTACAAGTAGAATGCCGGAGAAACAGTCTACCCCGAGAGGAGTGCATCTGGTTTGTGGTTTGGGAAGCTCACACTGAAAGAACTCATTAATTTTGCTTTTAGACTTTTAGTAGACCGTACTATGAGAATCTGGATATACCGGATTTGGGCGTTGCACTCTCAATCAGTTACCAGTTTAGTTTTGGTGATCTCTCAGCTATCAAATTTCAAGCCTATTACTCACGCGGCTATCAATAAATGTTTGAACAGATCTCAGCTTTCAGTTAAAAAACGGACTTGATGTTTCAGGTGATAGTTAACATTTAAGCAAACAATTCTTAGCCATCAGTTAAGGACGTTCGCACTAATTGTTTCTGCGCATCCTTACTGCGCACGCAAATCCACATGCACGTCATGTATCGAGCGCGCGCTAAGCATTAAAATGAACAATGAGAGGGCAGATTGCCATTGCCAAAGCTTTGATTGAATTTAACGATCTTGACGTTCGGTGACTCCTACTTTTCTTTTCAGAAACAGATTTAATTTACAATTATCTCCACACTGTCCAAAAATGAACAAAAAATCAATGTGGGAAGTTAAAAAAAATTAATGATTTCTGTCCACGGGACATGGAATCCTTTCATCTTGCGGTTGCAAGGCGCGTGAAACTATGGTTGCTTAAAGCGGGCTTGTTCTTTGAGGAACCTCACCAGTTGACTAAATTCGCTTAATAGGTCCATTGAAACCATATTTAGTAGAGAACACTTCCCTTCAAAGCTCTAATTGCAATATTTTTGGACTTTATTACAGCCACTGTGGTCTTCTTCGCTAACGGAGCCCGATTTACTCAGATTGAGGTGTTATTCCGGGCATGTTCTCTCCAAAACGAAGTCGGTGACCCCCCGATTTTTTACATTTCTGACATGGCTAACTCATCATCTTTCAATGGTAAATTTTCAGAGAAAATTCAATGTTAAAAAAATTTCGCGCGAACGTCCTTAACCAAAACCCTGTGGATTTTTGGTAGAAAAACTAGCATGAAGTTAACATTTCTAACAGCGTCATTACTGCGGTCAAATGTCATATCTCTTACAGTTCCCAAAGTAACTACCCCTTGAAAAAATCGGTCCTCTCTAAAAGCGTAGATCATCTTACCATTGAAATTCATCCCGTTCCAGACATCTGTAACACTTCAGAACTGACCGAGAATTATCATCATTGACTGGAACAATCTTCCATCTGATTACTTATCGATAGACTGCTCAACAAAATAAATATTCAAGGCCTCAAATTCTGATCTAATTTATTGTTTGTAATTTTATTCTATTTTACTTGAGCTTTCCCATTTATTTTTGTATTAAATTTTTTTTAAGTATTTATTTATGTCACTGGGTGATTTTGGAAGAAACCGGCCGATGTAAATGTAGGACCTTCCAAAGTAGCGATAGTAGTTCATCGTTGTTTTCAGTTCTATTTGAAAGTAGCGACCCTAATAATCATCCGAAAAAAGTGAGAATGACCTTAAAGATAATTTGAGGTGTCATAATGTACGATTGTTCAGTAGCCTGACACAAATTGTAATTGCATTATTTCAGTGTTCGATTGACTCTTGCCAAAGATGCAATGTCTTACTTTGTTTGTGTGTGACGGTATTAATTCTTGTCAGAACGGACTTATCCTTTTTTCCAACTGTATATAGAGAACATTTTTACTTTGAAAATATTGAAGAGGAATCGTCCCACATGTGATATAGGACTGAGCTAGACGAAAGTTGCGATACTCAGTATCAAAAGTAGCGATTCCAAGTTGGAGATGAAATGATAACACTTACTACTCTTCCATTGTTTATGGAACTGAATGTTCCCAAAGACTAACATTTTGGCTTAGTCTCCGTTTCAACATATTATACTTAGCCAGCGTTCGTAAATAGGGAACAGGAGCCTCGGGCATCTTCGCTTCTTCTCTTCATTGGAATTTTGTTAATTTACGGGTGAGGGGCTGGTATCTATTTTGTTTCCAGGACTCCACGCGCGTCATCTTTCATTTGATTGTTGTCAAAGTTTCCAAAAGTTTGCAGGCTTCTCTACCGATGAATATATTTCCAGATTTGGGCCATATTTTATGGAGAAGACTTTAGATGAAGAAGGAGCAATGAAAAACCCAGCTGTTTCCCTCTTCACCAGGATGCAACTTTGGCAAGGTACTTAAAGCTTGATTCGTCAGTGAGGGAAAAGTTTGAAGGCGAAGCCCGGCCCGCCGGCTGCAGCAATCTCATTTACCGTATTTTTAAAGCAAGCCGATTATATATAGCACCGTTTCGAGCTTATCTTATCATGAATATTGAACTATTTATAATGGAGCACCCGGTGAGCTTAGGCGAGCGTGGATTGAGCTTAATTAAAGAGCAAAAAGATAGTCGTTAATCACCGCGTTCTTCTTTTGACTTTTCCTCCTGTCGCGGCCATTAAGCTCACTGGATGTAACACTAAAATTGGCTTCTGTGGCGTGACCTTGCACAGCCAAATGTATTCCCTACTCGAGACTTCATTCTTCGATTTGAGGAATACGGCTATTATCATTCTATGCTAAACCGTGCACGAAATTTTTTTGTTAAGCCCAACATTGTGCAAGGAGGCCGGAAGGGTTTTCAGGGTTACCCGTTGAGTAGGTTGAGTTACGTGAACTATTGTGTCTGTTAGTCGGTGAGCGAGTTAGATAATGGGAGAAATTTCCAGTACTTTCCCATATCAAGCCTACAAAATTACCTTGTATAACCCGAGGATAATCCCTGCTAAAATAATCGACTGTCGAAATCTTTTCTTGTTGTGCCGGACGCTTTATAACTGTAGCTCTTGTCTTGGGATATTTTAATTTTTGCCAGACTTGATATTGAATAGTTATTCACAGCTGGAAAATTCGAGCTGCATATCAACATTGATCTTATATAGTTAATTGTGCATCTACAGTAATAAACCAAGACCTGTGTCTATAAGTGCCTCCACCTCTCTGTCGGCTTCGTGACAAATTGATTTTATTTTTGAACTTCTAGGTAAAGCAGCTTCGCATCACGAGAAAATGAAGCGGGATTCGTAATTTGAGTGGGCGAAAATTATGTCTCATCGAAGAGAGGGATCGGCCAGTGGAAGGACTATTCCACATACACGAATCGAGGACGAGAGGCAGATAGAGGATATCTACGAATTCGGAGAAGTTCTGGGAAAAGGGAGCTTTGGAGTTGTAAAGGAAGCGAGAAATAGAGAAACTGGTTGTGTGTGGGCCATAAAGGCTGTTAACAAGGAGAAGGTATGGAGCGCTTTTTGCAGTCAGGTGCAAAATGAATTTAGACTAAATTCCCCTTGGTACATACCAATTTGGTTAAATTTAGCTACGTCCAAAGTTTGCGATAGGCCAAACATAGTTCCGCTGTAAATTGCAAATGGGGCAAAGGTGAAGAGTATGAATTTCCCTGGGAATCTGCTCTGTACATGATCGATATCAGTAAGTGTTTTTGTATGTAATCTTGCTTTTCCATCAAAATAATTGGTTATAGCCTAGCTCTTAATTAAGTTGTCTACCCCTTCAAGTACCTGCAGTTAAACAGCCAAGGCCTGTAATTTGTTAGTTGGCAATAAATTATTGTGTTGGTTTATAGATAATGAAATGTACATGTACAAGTAAATGTTAGAATTGTAGCCTCTGTGAGGGGAGCACATTTAAAAAGATTCTATTGGAAAGTGCATTTTATTGTCAATCCAGCTTCTGTTTAGCTGGCTTGTACAAGCACACAGCTATATAAAATAAGTTATTTTTATCATTACATCCTTTTCCCAAACATGATCATTGAGTGTGAAAACTGCTATTGCCAATTAGTTTTCTAGAATGTGCTGGTATTTTTAGCATTTCTATTTTTACTGGACACCCTATTGATTGCAAGTGTAGTAACTGTTTTCCTACAGAGCAGGGATTGTTTGGGATGTCCCGGCGTGGGGGTGGGCATAGTAAATCGAATGTTTGGAAATCAAACTCAGTCCAACTTATCAAACTCAATCCATTGATTGCGTTTGGCAAATTAATGGAATCAAGCACTGAACCTTCATTAAGTTCCGCTAGTAAACTCGAAATTAGTTTGTTTGATTGTGGTAAGTGAATAAATTTGCTTCAATAAAGATCTTGTTATGTGGTCTCAAAAACATGAAAAATATGTGTTATAAACTGAGAAGTTATTACGCTCACAAACCTCATTGATATTTTTCAACAGCAGTTAAACAAAAAATCAGAAGTTTGGCAAATTCAATTGAAATTCAGTTTCAATTTGACAGCTAGGAGAGAGGAGAAGGGTTGGGGGATGATACTCCGCATCCACAACCTTGACCGTTTTTCTAAATCTAAGATAGCTATTTTTTTTATCCCATGAGAACTTTTG
>JAHPZR010038719.1:0-2500 GCA_019787425.1 Platygyra sinensis | reverse complement strand
GTTTGTGGCACTCCAATTTACATGGGTATGCAATTAATCTGCCCACTGTTCTCATTTGATAAGTAACTGTAATGAATGTACTTGTACTTATTTGTGGTACCTACATTTCCACTGCTAGAGAGATAACAAATGTTATAACACTTTAATGTCATCTCACTGACTGGTTCAAAAATGAGACTGAAATAGGTTGCTGGTGTATGCTTCAAATTTCAGAACTTTTCAGTGATGAATCACTGCTGATCTTTTACTGATTGCGAATTGCAAAGTTCATCCCTAAGACTATGAGCTACTGTACATGTATTTAATGTAAAAGGGGGCTTTATATAGGTGATCAAAGGCAGGTAGCTGTTTAAATCATTTGAAGTGGTTGGTGTGTTGGTTACAGTGTGGGCTAGCTCACATGAGATGGTGCAACTGCTTTTTGAAAAGTTTTTGAGTTTGAATAAATTTAAATTTGTTTAAATTCTGTGTTTTTTTCTTTGATGATACACATGCATATAAGAATTCAACGATATTTTCTCCCAATTAGCTGCCAACATATATATAGTGCAGCAAATATGCAATCTCAAAATCACATTTAGTTTATAACATTGGAAATATTGAATGCATCCAACTTTGTGTTTCAGCTCCAGAAGTTATAGACGACCTTGGTTACAGTCAACAATGTGATATTTGGAGTATAGGTGTAATAATGTTTACTCTGTAAGTTTAAATTACTCTCTTGCTGGTATTTGTTTTCACGTAAAGAAAAAAACTAAAACAGCTAGACAAAGTCCTGCGTTTGAAATGCAAATTTAATGTCAAACACAGGCAGTGCTTGCGCGATCACCCGAGCCTGAGGCTCATGTTAAAGTGCTTGACAATGGTCCAGATCGAATTGTAATTTAGAAATGTCGGTTTTTGAGGAAAGGGGAAAACCAGAGTACCCGGAGAAAAAAAAAACCTCTCAGAGCAAGGAAGAGAACCAACAACAAACTCAGCCCACATACATGTATGCCTGGTCCGAGAATCAAACCTGGGACACATTGGTGGGAGGTGAGTGCTCTCACCACTGCGCCATCCTTGTTCCCCTGATCATTTCTAGATTTGTCCTGTAGTTCACAATTAACATTTCAAGGTACACTGTAGCTGTTTTGTAATATCTCCACTTGGGAGAAGTGAAAAAACAAATATTGAAAGTTGCTGGAAAGAACTCTTCAATTGAGTTGAGTCTCAGAATAAGCTTATGGCATCCAGACCTTCATGTTTAACTTCATGTTCTACTGATAGAGAATCACACTCTTATTGTTTATCGAGTGTTTAGGGACACAAAGCCCATTGTGGTCTTTAGTGGAAACTGTTATAATGGTAGTTTGTCCTCTTCTCCTCATACTTTCTACCATTCAGAGTATTTACATCTCTTTCCAGTTTTAAATAGCATTCATTATACAAGGAAAAATCACACTTTTGGTCATGTTCAGTTCAGGGGTTTCAATAAAAGCCGGTTACCGGTGGTCTACCGCCGCCTGTAGGAGCTCTTACCGCCGTCTGTTTGGATTTCATTAACGAAAATAAAAATGATCTTAATAATAAAAAGCAAATAAAACAACAACGACGACCACTAAAATTTTTAAATACCACAAGACAGCATGCTTTTTGATGCCCAGAACGCTGGAAATCGCATTTCCGAACCTCTAGATTTCAAATTCGCCTAGGGGAAAGAGTTTGCGGCCCCTTTAGTGGTCACAGCCGCCTATTACACCCTCACTTACCCCTGCAGTTGTGTTAAAATCCTTTACCCTCGAGGTACAGTAGTTGCTGAAATGTTGTCCAGTTTTCAATCATTGTTACTTTTAGTATGAATAGGGAACATTTGAATATGTTTTGTTAACTGGTTGATATTTATTCCTTGTCAGTTTAACTGGGAGGCCACCATTTGTAGCAGAAACAGAAGAAAAGCTCTATGAATTAATTAAGAAGGGTATAGTGGATTTTTCTGATCCCTGCTGGGAAACTTGCCATGAGTCTGGTAAGATCAATTGTCATAAATAACTTGCATGTAAAAATAAACAGTGCAATACTGAGTTCCAAAATTTAGTTGTCTCTATTGTAAAGAAACTGCACAGTAATTGTGTTCATGCAAATTCATTTGACCAGTGATCTGATCTGATCTGTTGAATTAGCGAACCACCCTCACAAGATGTGAAGAAAATTTCTTTTCCCATTTAGCTGTATCCTGCAGTACTGTCGTCTATTTGAGTTCAATGTTATAGCTATCTTTTTGAGCTTGATATACATATATGAAAGACCCAATGTGTAATGTAACTTATTCAAGGACATTTGTGCCCATTGCTTCTTTTGTGAATCAAATTTGTGTACTCTGACCATTAGGTTTCATCAATTTGGTTATTTTATTTTATTGAATTTACACTTTCATAGCATGAATAAGTTCACAAGAGCTAATACTTAAATGTAGAATTTTTAATTCACAGCTAAGAACCTTCTTCTTGGAATGCTCAAA
>JAHPZR010038717.1:37500-39584 GCA_019787425.1 Platygyra sinensis | reverse complement strand
GGGCCGTTTTTTTTTTTCATTTTCTTTCCCCACCGACTTTTTTCTCCTTTTGATTTTTCCATAAGAGTTATCGTAAAGAGCTTTCATGTGGGAATTCTTGTCAAGTGCGTGATGTAAATAAAAATATGCAAATGAAATGCAATATGAGCGACGAGCTTTTGAAGCAAAAAATTCCCCAGGAGTCCTGCCCGTTGACAAGATTATGACACCTTCGTACATGTAGTTCATTAACTTTATTTGAAAATATGTTTTTTTTCTAAGTATTGCTGCGGCTTTTTGAGATTTTTTAATTTGTGCTTTTGTTTTGGAAACACTAGTTAAAATGACAACTTAAATTTTATCAAATAAAAGAAAAAACGATTTTTTATGGCCTCTGAAGGTACAGAAAACAGCGCTTGGAATGATTTTCATGTATCTGCGTTAAAAGTAAATGCCCTATAGGTAGCAAGAAAATCTGATATCCTCAGTTACTTTTTCTAATTTTCCAACATTCCTCAAAATTTGTCGAAGGCATGAAGTGCCATCAGATGATAACAAAAATTACATTATTATGTAAACCAAAGTGTTAGATACAGTAGGGTTGCCCTAACTGCGAAACAGCTAGTGAAATATACACTATTTACTGTAACGGAAAGGATTTTTATTTGTGAAATTGTCAGTGTAATGACGTATAAACACACAAGAAATCATGATTATCATATCTTTACTCTTTAATCAATGTTATAAAAGCGGTCATTTTGTTTTCATTCCCAGCCCTCTTACTCAGACTTTGCTCACTTTGCTTACTCAGAAGTTCCCCAGTACCCAAAACTTACAAGAGAATGAAAAGAGAATGCTTGATGCCCTCAAAGCATTCTCATGTTTGTGTAAAACACTTTACAGAAGGCAGCTTCGAACAAAATCTTGTAGCAAGGAGTTTGTTGGGACCTTCTTTCTAGCTTCGTCAACTTGTTGTCAAGAAAGATGCGGTATCAATGATTTTTAACTTCATTATGGGACGTTGCAAACCAACATTTGGACAAAAGAAACAACTTAAAAGAAGCAAATAATGCCCGCCAAACAGCAGACAAACCCCTCAGCCATTTCCTAAATAAAATAAGGTTTGTATTTAGATCCAAAACCTTCCCCATGAGAGCACAAATGGTGGAACAGAAAATTAACTCTGAAGTGTAAATTAAACTGCTAATTGAACCCATGAATAACCCACTGGGCGTTAGCCCTTGTAAAGGGAATCAGGGAACCACACGAGGCTAAGAAAAAATCTTTTAACCTCGGTGGGAATTGAACCCATGACCTCCAGATTAGATCTACCATTACTCTACCGACTGAAGTAGTTTAGTCTTAATAATTATTTGTTCCTTTCGTCATTTGTAAGTAAGCAGTGCTCAGCCAACTCGAAAGCTTTCAATTGCTACTTTGGCTGCTGCACACTAATTCACAAACTTGTATATATATAACTATAAATCTTCCATTATTTTGTTTTCTGTACTTTGATTTTTTTCCTCCTTTCTTTTTCTTCTACCAGAATAGTGTAAATAAAGGTTGTTGTTGTTGTTGTTGTTACGAGGTTGGACAGAGAAAGTTGGGGACGATTTAGGCAGTAAATCGCGGCGAAGAGAAAGTAAGGGTACATATGAATCTTGTGCTGCATAGCACTACGTTCCACCATTTGTGTTCATAGTGCTACGTGGCACAACATTCATATGTACCCTTACTTCGGTGGGAATCGAACCCACGACTTCCGGATAAGATCTACCATTACTCTGCTGACTGAGGTGCAAAGTCGGACAGAGAAAGTCGGGGACGATTTAGGTAGTAAATCGCGGCAAAGAGGTCCCACCAAACCCACGACCTCCAGATAAGATCTACCATTACTCTGCTGACTGAGGTGCAAAGTCGGACAGAGAAAGTCGGGGACGATTTAGGTAGTAAATCGCGGCAAAGAGGAAGTAAGGGTACATATGAATGTTGTGCCACGTAGCACTATGACACAAATGGTGGAACGTAGTGCTATGCAGCACAAGATTCATATGTACCCTTACTTTCTCTTCGCCATGATTTACCACCTAAATCGTCCCCAACTT